>VDFB02269659.1:12837-120953 GCA_007258455.2 Sequoia sempervirens | reverse complement strand
AAAAGACACTTCCAAACACCAAAGTATCAAGCTTTGCCAACGAAATAGAAAAACAACACTAGCAGAAACATCGCAATAACACAATAGGATAACAAACAACACCTGGTCAACAGATATCCTAGTCACCTGTTAATTATGTTGTTGATTGGGTACTGATTGGGAATATTTTGAGCATGATTTTTGTTTTGATAATAGGAATTTTGAGCAAGTTGTGTATGGTGCAACTCAATTTGAGATTGAAGTTCTTGGTTCCTTTGCCTTCAATGGCCAATTAATTATATCCTATGATTAATCTCTTTATTACTATTCTCATTCTTTGATTGTGTGGCTACATCAACATTATGGAATGCAAGGTCTTACTCATGATCAGTTCCATGCGATGAGGAACTAATGATACTAGGAGGTGAAACCATCTAGTGGTTCTTACATGAGGAGGATTGGGTGGACTCATATCCTAAGTATTATCCTCGTTGAACATGTTTCATATTTCTTCCACCTATATTGATTTCATTTCTTATCACACCATATTTATGTCTATTATTTATCCTATTGGTCCTATCCATTCTATCACTTGAGTCCTTTGAAGCATATGGTTATTTATCTTTCAAATCAACAAACATGTTATATCTCTACCTAAAGTGTCAACATCATTTCTTTGAGGAATAAGTTAATTAGAAGTACCTTTATTTTGAATTTTTAGGAAGTATGTTGTCTTCTTACTTGAGATATCATATCTTCAAGTCCTTAAGAATCCCTTGAATTAATTCCTCTTTCCACATTTAATTCTTTTGAGCTACAACTTATTTCTAGTTATGACTAGCACAAAGTCATCACTCTCCACTTGGGAGAGACAAATTTTCCTTTATCAATAAGAGTCTTCATGATATCAACCAAGAAATTATCTCCCTAACAATGACACCATTATGTTGGTGCTCAAAGTTTTAATTCCCCAAATCCCTAAAGAAAGTCCCTTTTTGAGTGCTAGGGATGTCAAAATCAAGACAAAAGATCTATAACTTATGATCATATATGAGCAAAAATGGACCAATTTTCTAAGGTGGGTAATGCCTTCTTTGGATTTAGGATTTTTAGGCCAATGGGGGTGTTCCTTGAGGTTTTGTATTAAATATAATTACACAAAGTGACAATCAACCTTAAGAAAATATACCCATTACATAGAACACTCCTTTTATCTATCACCAAGTGCCTATATGTTGATTTGACAACGTACGGGTTCTACTCCTTCATCAGGCATATGAGAAAACATGTATAGAGTTTAAAGATGTTGCTTCAAGGTAACCCCTAATGATATCAAGTACAAAAAGTTTATTTTTTAAGTGTCTTGAGTGTGTTGATGAGATGGGAAGTTGAGCATAAGGAAGAAAAGTGCCTTTATCCAATAGAGGCAACAAAGTCTCTTGTTGAATGATCTAGAGGGGAACATTGAATGAAATCACTCTATGGTGCAGGAGCACCTAGGCTAACCTCCATAGTTTAGGACATTTTGGCTTGTATCTGACATTAGCCAAGTCAGAGTAAGTGTGTGTTTATTTTGGACCTTAGAAGGTCATTGTTGTGGTTGGGTGAATTAGTCATTAGGACTAAGATTCACCAAAGTTTAGTCATCATTGATAGTTTAGCTTTAATTAGCTTTAGTAGCTTATGATGGGATTGGAGTCTTAAATATGTTCTAAACACATCTATGTTGTTAGAAAGATGCCAAGAGGCAGTTAAGGGAGTTGGATGCTCAAAATACAGGAGGTAGAGGTCCTAAGAGTTAGGATGATGGCATAAGGACAAGTTGTCAAATGTTGTTGAAAAGTTGTCATGGCAACATTTGCCATTATGGCAAATGTTGCATGCAACTCGGTTATCTTGGATCCCCTAAAAGATAGGAGTGTGGGATCGACCAACATCCCTAAAATCATGGACAATGGCATCTATGAAAGGTGTGGCTCGAATCCAAGAAGTGAGTTTTGGTAATCAAGCTTTTGGTTTTGGGAATAGAAGGAAGAAGTCTGCAATTTCTGTGTTTTCCGAATGTTTTGAAGTAACAATGTTATCAAGTGGATTGGATGTACTGATTTGACATTGCATTTGTGTTCATAGAGTAGTTCTAAGTCTTTTCCATTTTGCAAGTAAGTTCATTTGAGTTAGTTTAGTGTTTTGATTAGATAGGTTAAGGACTAGAGGGTTTGTTGGTTCTGTCCTGACCAATTTACCCTTTTATGGCTCCCCCATGAAATCTAGCCACGGGAATTTCCTGAGAATAGATGGAAATGTTAGGGGAGCCATTGGTATGTACATATGTAGTGGTAGGAGTCATGTGGAGTTGAGTAGCAGTGTGCAATAACAAACCCTAGGCGAGCTTAGAGTGCCCGGTTAGAGGTTTGGCAGTGAAGAATTGAAGAACATAGGCAGGGGATTGAGGTACAATACGAATTAAGTACGGTTCCAGGTAGAGTATGATCATATCCTAACATGCTAAGAGGATTGAGGGTCTGTCAATCCATTTGATTAGGATAGGAACAACAAATCAGTGAAACCCTAGTAATTAGGTCTTTTAGCCCTATTTGACCTAGATAATAGAAACTAGTGTATGGAGGGCTCAGAGGACTAAAACTTTGTGAATCTTTTAGAGGAACAAAAAGGGTATCTGAATGTGAAATTGGTTTCCCAAGTTGTTTGGAAAGTTTGAGCAAGAAAGTCAAAAAGGTCACTATCAAGGGCTACAAGGAGTTAGGCCTCATTAAGACAAAATCTTGGAATCGGTAAGAAAGAAGATTGGAGACCATCCAATATGGATCTAGTTGGATGTGTATGGCATGTTTCCAGTATCTCTGACACCCCTACAATCAATTCAAGGTGTTGTGTGATGTTGGCACTTAGAGTCTTCTAAGTGTAAGAGAGAGTTTGCCTAGTACAAGTGGTGTTAGTCTTTCAAGGTGAAGCACAAGTGTGAAACTCTTGAAGAGGAGTTGGGATAGGACTTGGTTAATCATCCAAGCCTAACAAGAACCTAGAAGATATCAGGTCCAGGAAGAAGACAGGGAAAAGGTCTTTTTAGCTAATTGTGCAAGCAAGCCTAGGAACACTCACGCCACTCTATGATACCTTATGCTTAAATTGGGACGTTGTTGCCTCTATTGGATAAAGGCACCTATTTTCCTTACACCTAGAGGGGAACATTGAATGAAACTCACTTTATGATACCTTGTTGAAGATAATAGTAAAGACTGTACCTCTAGATTGTATACATAAGCTAGGCTTTATGCATGCAAACAAGTAGAAAGATGAAATTATGTGGCATTCAATTTATTCTATCTTATTTATCCATAAAAAAACCTACATAGTTTTTGTGTTGCTTTGATAAGATGCCTTGCAAAATCTTTACAAGGTGTTTATGACCTAATTGACAAACTAGTAAAAAAAAACACTCAAATCAGTAAATGTGATTAAGAAGATCAATAAGATCAGTAGAAATGCATATAACACTCATGGATACATTAAAAATATTTTAAATCTACACATTAAAATATTACTTTTGAGTTTACATTTGGATATTACACAGTTTGGGAGAAAACTAAAAAAAATGCACTATAGAAAATACCCCAAGTCCATTGCTAGAAAATTTGATGTAGAAATGGACATTAGGATAAAATTGTTGAATTGAAGTTTGGAATTCCATTAGAACTTTGCAAGAAAAAATTGAAGGGAATGCAAGAAAATGTAGAAGGATGGGAGGTGCAAAGTTTCATTACGAGACTAAAGGTGCAATTTGTATAGGGGATAAAATTCCAAATGTCTAATGAAACTTTAAAAATTAATGGAAGAGATGAAATCAAATCAAATAGAATTACTGAAGGGATGTGGAAAATAGGAGGGGAAATGGAAGAATTCTAGATGAACTACATAGAGTCTGCAATGGAGAGGAAAAGGAAGATTGCAGGAATATAGGAAAGGAAGGGAGGTTGATACAAATAAACTAAAGTGTGGATGCTCATTGAAATATTACAAACAAATGGAACAAAGGAAATGAAAGGAATAAAATGATTAATGATTATTATGGATATTTCATGTAAGATCAAATATCAAGACATGACATGGACAAGCTAAAGATGTTTGGTAGTCCACAAAAAGTCTACAACTCCACAAAAATAGTAGAAAATGACCAAAACACTCCCAACCTTTGAAATTTATTGGATTTTTGTAACTTCTCAAATATGATAGGGATATGGATGTTGGTGAGGAACTACAATTATACAAATTTGACCAAGGGAGACTTATTTTGAATATTTCTTGGACCAATTAAAAATGAGGGAAAAATGAGGCCAACTGCAGATGGGGGCCTAAACTCAAGATAATTTTAGCTCTATCAAATTGAATGCCAACATAATCCACCTTGTTAATAAGGAACCTTTATATGAAGTAAGTTTAATTATGGCCAACTTGTGAGTTTTGATGTGTGTGATTGATATTCATGGAGATCATCTCTTAGTTTAGAGGGGTGGGCCTTAGGGTCCCACATGGTTGGGTGGTATTGATCATCAATAAAATTGTGTGTTGAGATCATAGTAAAATATCATGGATTTCATATGAAGATTATATAGCTCTTATGTATCTATAAATCTTCATATCTTTTCACTATCATATCATGCAATGTATTTGAGAAAGTTATAATATTGAATTATATTGTGATAGTACATTTGGATCATCATTGTTTTAGAGTGTGTTTCCTCCATGTTTGGGATGTGAATACCATTTTGTAATCATGTAATACTTATTATTTGAATTGAAATCATACCTTGTGTTGGAATGGAAATATAATTATTTGTGAGTCTTGATTATGTGACATATAGGCCTAATATATATTCATGTCAAAAATTGATTTATAGAGCTTGTTTATTCTCATTTAAGATGTTGGAGTAATTTTAATTCATTAATGTATGGGTGTTTTAATTGGATTTTGTGTTAGTGGAGCTAAGCTTGGGTGGATGTTCCCTTATTGTATTGTTGTTATGGTTTATATGCATGTGAACTAAGAAAATTCAACTAATTGAGATATCAAATTTTATGAAATTTATAACATTAATTATGATGCTTAGACATATTAGAATACATTAGTTCAGACTATTCATTAACAACTCAAAAATTGAGAGAGTTAAGATGCGTCTAGTGTTAATCCATTTTGATATCGCATTAGCATAACCATGCACCTATTTTGGGTTTTAAGTTCTTGTTCATGTTTCTTGGTGTTGAAACTTAAACTCCTATATGTATTTTTGGTTGTTGGGATTGTTAGGAATCCCTTTGAAAAATTCAAAGGAAATTTTGGAGTCTCCTAGAACCCAATATCCATTTGAGGCTTTGTACACTACTTAAAAATGCCTAGTTTGAATAGGGAAGATTATACTTGTAAAAGGGGTGATTACAAGATGGCCAAGGGCAATTTTGACTAGTAATAAGGGGCAATTTTACTAAAAATGGGAAATCCTAATATAGGGAGTAGTTACCTATATTTTCTAGAAAATATTTCTAAATGAGAGTAATACCTTATAATCTGCTCTTTCTTCCCATCTTCTTAGGTTGAGGTGTTTGTGTGTTGTTTTCATCTTTTTTTCAAAAGGTTTTCTTGTTCTTTTGGGAGTGTTTGGTTAATATCTAGTATGAACTAAGTGAGAAGTTGTATCTCCCTTATGATCAACCTCCCATGGCTTGTTCAAATGGAAGTTCAAATGTTATGATCCATTCTTTGGGTATTTTTTGTAGGTTTGGATGTGTAGGTATGAACCATAGCTTGATATTTATGTCCTTTGAGTCATTGTATTATGGTTTTGCTAATGATGAGTGTTTCACTCTATCATTAGTTTTGAGGAGACTCTACCTCCTTTGTTTTTGATTTTGTTGGTGTGCATAAGTCCCCAAATGATGTGTTTCTATTTGATGTTATTGATCATTTTCCATCATGCATTTGGGAGTGTGGCTTGGCCATGATGTTGTTAAGTTTTGACATCATTTATGTGAGTGTGAATTGTGACACATGTTTATTGCAATTGTAGCAAATAAAAATGTTGGTCCATGTTTTGCTCATTTTATCTTTAATGTAAATATTGCGGCATTATAGCCATACTCATGACACAATTATCCTCCCAACTTGGGTGCTCCAATTTCTCCTTTTTAAACCCTCCAAAGATACTTCATGACAAGTATAATGATGTGTCATAGATGTTCTTATATTCTTGATGTGGGATGCTTAACTTTCAAAGGCCATAACTTTTTATCTAGGAACCCAATAGAGCTTTTTTTTAAGTTGAAGATCTCAAAGAGTTTTACATCATCATAACTTGCTTTAGTTAGTTAAAGCCTATTTTGATAAATTTTAAAGTAAAAAAGACATCTATATAGCCCAAATATTACATTTCAAAATTAAAATGCAAGGTTGAGACACTTATCCCAACAAATTGAAGACTAAAATTAGTCACATGATAAAAAAACATCGCTAAATCTTTAAGAAAAAGACACCATCAGATAATATGAAGTAGATCTAAAATGAGATTGTTGAAATTATTAGTAATACTCAATTAATGGGGATAAACACTCAATACACATGAATCACTTTGAAACTAGTCACTAAGATCACATTTACCAATCTAATCCAATTCTACTAACATTCCATTAGAATTTCCTCATCAATAGTAGGACTCCTATGTGATATCTCCAAGAATTGATTTCATCAAAGTCTTTCAAACACTAATTACATTCCTCATAATTGATACATTTTGAAAGTAGTTAGATCTCTAACCACCCTCAAATATTAGTTATATCTTACATGATAATCAATCTTTCAACCATTTTAACAAACAAATTGTTAATTTAAAACCTTAAACTTCATTTATCCATTTAAACCAACTCTATTTTTAAAATTATTATAAGCAAAAAAAATTCTAATAACTCATAAAATACACCTAACTACAAAAAAATCACATCAATTAATCAAGAAAAAAACCTATAAAGAAAACAGAACCTCACCTCTCATACCCAACTGGGAATCTGCCCTCCTTGTTAGACCAGCTATTTCATTTGATCCCTTTTTCCTCTTGTGGGAAGAAAAGGGGGTTGTCTTGCACTTGAGTTGGCTGTTACCCGTACGCTCCGTTTCCCCCACGAAGGGGATAGCAAGCTGAATGAGGGCAAATTGAAGAAAAATGGCACCATGTTTTCAACCAATACTCACACTTCCTAACCTACATGTCATCTTTTGACATAAAGTAGGTGACCCTGACCTTTCACATGGGGTGTGTACATTTTCCACCCACTCAAAAACAATTTCTTATCCTCTTTCCCACAAAACCCCTGAAGCCATCCAAAGAAAAAAACTCAGCACAGCCCACGATAAGACTGCTGTCTAAAGACGACACGGGCCGTTAATTTTATTGCTTTAAAATCCAAGCTTCTTGGGAGAAAAAAAATTAGGAACCCAAGTCAGGAAATCCCGGCATTCTGAGTTTGCATTATCCTTCATCTCTTTCTCTGGGTTGAGTGTATTCAGATTGTTTTTTATCTTGTTTTACAGTGATTTGTATATTTGTATGGGAGGGCCCAATAATACTTATGCAAAGCTGGGGCTGCTAATTCGAATACTTTTGAGTGAAAAAATCAGGCCACAATAGAAGGTATGTGCGTTTTTTATCAGATAAGCAAACAAAAAAATGTATTCTATTATATTCAATAATATATTGTGGTCTTTTTACCTTCTGTTCCAATCCATTATCATTTGTTTTCTATTTTGTTCAGGTCATTTGTATAGAATATGCTACTCAGGTCATTTCTAGTGCAGGTTAGCATCAAGGAGGATCAGTTTTTCATGTGTTTATTTCCATTGGTGGGCAGTCAATTTCGGAAGGATTAAAGACAAGGAAAATTAAATGATATGATGTTTGTTGGGTCGAGTTGGTATTGATTATTAGTGATTTTACTAGTATTATTTTAAGGTGGTCAGGGGATTTTTTAATAAGGGGGTAGATATGGATCTCAGTATGAGCAGGGATATACAAGTGTCAATGCCAATGCCAACGAATTATCACCACCAGCAGCATATTCAGGAATCTGCAAGGATTCAACAGATTTATAGCAAAGGTGGAAGCTTTGCTGGAGTTGTGGAAGGAATGAGTCCACCTGAGGATCTGAGGTCTCAGGTTCAAGCCATGAGGCCTCCTCCTCAACCTCTTCCTCATCACGTTCATGAAACAGTGACACCCACAACAAGGGCTCTTCCTCCTCCTCCCGTCCTCGAGGACATGAGGAGTACCCAACATCAGGTTAATCAAGGGAGGCAATACCCACAACATGAAACCAACAGGAACAATAACAATAATATTAATAATGCAGATGGTATCATGCTCAATAAGCCTGTTAAGTACAGGGAGTGCAGAAAAAATCACGCGGCAAGCATTGGAGGGTATGCGGTTGATGGTTGTGGAGAGTTCATGCCTAGCGGCGAGGAGGGGACTCCTGCAGCTCTGAAATGTGCAGCTTGCAGTTGCCATAGGAATTTTCACAGGAGGGAAGTTGAAGGGGAACCAAGGTGTGATTGCCATCACACCCGCAGATGAAGGACTCTTAGGGTTTCTAGGGTTAGGGTTTAAGACAGGAACAAGATATCATTTTGCAAGAAGAAGAGGAAGGTGAAGAAGAAGAAGAAGAAGAAACATTGGTCTGTTCTATTTGTACTTGAGTCATTTGTATTTTGAGATTTTAGTAATTGTTCATTGAGAAAACTAAGGTATATTTTCAGAAGAAACTAGGGCAGTCATTCAATTGGGGTCGTTTATGGTTTGTGCGTGTGAGTTCTTCCCGTTTGGGTATTAGTGTGGATGCATTGTGGTTGATAGGACTTTGTATGGATGCATTCTGGGTATCAAGATTTTCTATGGATGGATGTCTATGTGTTTCTTATAGTAAATGGTTAAGATATTTGCATTACAGCACTGGGAGAAATAGAATAAAACTGCAGAAGTCGCTACTTGAATTATGAATCCTATTGTTTTTGTGAACGACAATCAGAGTTTGTTTTACTCTTTACTCATTTTTGCTGTCTGTCTTAATATTTGTGTTCCTGCAAAATATATCATGATGCAAAACAGTTTTATCTTTTACTAAGGAATGGTTTTCAATTTTATTAGTTTCTGATTGTAATTACTAATTTCTTCGTTTTTCCTACATGAGTGGATGCAGTTATTCTGGTATTACTGTTTTGTATGTCGAAGATTTAAATGATTATGTCATTCTTATATTTAGTGGTAAATTTTTTAGCATTGCTGCTTTGACAGAAGAATAAGACAAACAGTAAGTGTCACTATTATTTTTGAGAAAGGCATTGATTTGTTTGAGGTTATTAACAGTGTCTCTATTAACAATTGTATCCTTTCAAAATGTATCAGTTAGAAAACTCTATGATGTGTCAACATTCTCCATTCACCACAAACTTCCTGACTGAAACCCGTTCAGGGAGGTCTATATAAAAAGCAATCAATAACTTTTGTATTGTCATGGTTAACTTTTTGAATTGGTGCATCGGCAGATATAAGTCTTTATTTTACTGATATTATCATATCATGTTTGAACGCACTTTGGAAAGACATACTATTTTGCTTTAGGTTTTTAATAGTGCTAGTTTGTGAATAATTTGTATCCCTACAGAATGTATTGTTATGCAATGCTCTGGTGTATCTCCATTCCTCATAAACCTTGGAGATGTGAGGAAACTAAGCTGTTTTGCAGCTTTAGGTCTTCTATACCTGTTGTGCAAAATATGATTCTATAGTGTAATGTACTTTTGAACTTGTGATTTTTTCCTTGCATTTTTTTGAACACTTCCAGGAAAACATATATCATCCTCGGTAGTTAAATCCCTGCTTAGCACTAGTTCTCTTTCTTGACACTAGTTTTTATTGGACAAGGTAGGACTGTATAACTATTGAAAAGCAACGCACTGAGTTTTTGTATCACTTCTCATTTTGTAATGAAGATTTTTGTAACAGAAAATGTATTTTCAGTGATTTTTTGGATTTAAGAGTTATATTGGTAAGGGTTATTCCAAATGTTCTATGTTGCTAAAAGTAAAAGAGATTGGGTACTTAAGATTATTTTCGGTAATATCTATATCTTTAGGTCAGTAAACAAGATGTGAAGGGAATTTAATGAGAAGAAGCTATTGAACAAGTCCTAGTTAGTCGTGTTATATTTGAGTGGGCATCTGTTTGGTTCTTTCTTATTCCTAAGCTGAAGATTCAGTCACTTGAAAGAATGTGGAGGGCAGATGAAGCAGTTTTGATGTCTCCAGTTTACAATAAATGTTTGAAGTTTCAACTAGGATGCCCCGTTTATCTCTGCATTTCTACCATCACTTCTCATTCAACATGTTAAGCATTGCATAAAATATTCCTCAATCTGTAGGACCCTAGTTATCAGAAAAAAGTGGAGGGCATTTCAAAAATCCCTGGCACTTGATGAAGCTCGACTAGAAAGCAGAAAATAGGTTTTGTATAGGTGACCATCGTTCTAGTAGAAAATGGGGATGCATTGCAATGCACCTGAGTACAGTTGGACCTCAGTCAAGCCGATAAGCTCTTTGCCTATCTTAGCTGGACAGCAAATGTAATTTTAGATGTTTCATTTTGCTATTTTTTAAAATGAATTGAAAATTTCAAAGAATGAACGATCTTTTTATTCTTGGACCAAACCACATGAAGCAAGCATTTTCCAAAGAGATATTAATCTCAAGTGAGATAATAAAACCAGCATGGATCCGTTGCTTAAAATATAATTGGTTGTTGATTTCATTTTTTTTCATTACAGGTTTGAAAAGAAAAAATCATTTGGTGACTTGGGTGTTGGATAAAATTAACTATGAATAGATACATAATTGTCTGACTGAACAGATGGGGAGATATAAAATCTAGGGTGCTTACTCTCACTACCTTGTTTTGAGAGGAGATGATAGATATGTTCACATTATTTTACAATATTCTATACTTTCATTCAGATTAGCTTCAGCCCCACTCCCAGACATTCAACTTATTTTTATTGTGCTGTCACCTTACAGTGCTTATTTGTGACTAGTTAGACTGATTAGTAGATTGATAAAAATGTCATCTGCCAATTAAAGGACTGTATGCCAGTTTGGATATGATGGGAAAAGCTTCTCCCTTGAAACTAATTCTCTTTGTATTGCTTTATTGCTGACCTTGTATTTTCCATCTCTGTAACAAATTGTTAATAAGAAGAATGGTCTGAGTTTTAGACTTATATATAGAAAACATTTTGGCCCAACTGAAAGCAATTTAAGTACACTTTCATTCACTTGGTAGGAGTTCAACATATCCCTTTTCACAAGAATTATTTTCATACAAAAGTTTGTATGCTTCAAGATAATTAAGTTGGATGCTTCAAGAATCAACATGCATATACTGATTCTGCTTTGAACTTGCATATGACCTTGTTACGTACTGTTTATATTTTGTCCTTTCTAATATGTTGGGTTTTTTTTGTAATCTTGGGGTGGTTGAGGATAATATTTTTGTGAACGTATAAATACAAGCCATATGGTAGTATATGGCTGTTGGGTCCCAATCATCTTCATATGATTGATGCCTTCTAATCTTTTTTCCCTGAATGCCGCTTGAGTGGAGATGATCGATGCCTTCTAATTTTTTTTTCTGTGTTTGCCCTTAGTTGTCTAAATATGACATGTTTTTCTAATTACAATGTCAATAATTTGAAATTTCTCGTCAAACTGTGTGAGATTGGCACAACAATACAGAATGGAACATGCTATCTCTTAGATAGCAGATTGCTGCATTATGAGTCCCAAAGTGGAAAGTTTTGGAATGATAGTGCTCGAGCACATACAGGAGATTATCTAGAAGTTGATGATGTTATGGAAGGGATGTGTTGCAGGAAGTTTTCCTAGGTCAGCTATCGTTGTCTTCTGAATACAGGTTATTGTCTGTTAGTCTTGTTTGTCTGTTTCTTGAATCCAGGGCTTGAAAATTGAGGTTCCTTAAATAAAAAGGAACACATAATTAGGTATCTAGAGATGATTACAACAGCAGAAATTAGTTTTGTGCATGAAACATTATTATTCTGTATTCATGAACACATTTACTAAAATAATGTCTACAAAAGAATTATGTATTTTGATCGCAGAACGTTGAATTGAAGTTGTAGGACAGGAAATTGTATGGAATTTATTCACCAGGCCGATTTATTCATAAGCTTCAGTGCAACTCCATAACGAATGATAACGCCTCTTGACAAATTGACAATCCTTTAAACAGTGTTGTTTGTTATGAGTGCATTTGCTCTTGCCCATTCAATATTGTTCCTCAGAGTAATGGGACGTGTCATGACACTTGGGTTATTTGCATTCACAAGAATGATATGTCTCATTCGTGGTAGCTCAATCCTTTAAAGATGTTATGATGTTTTGACATGATTTAAGCCTGGGATTATAAACTCCATAAAAAATGCAACAATTATGTTCTCCAACTTAACCATTGACAGCAAATGGCCATAGCAGAGCAGAGCAGAGGAATATGGTAAACAAGGCTCTTATCTTAATGAAACTGTTTGTTTGCAGACCTGATTGTGTCCTTTGACCATTTTGTTGACGTGAGCAATCTCTCAAAGGGCATCTTATTTCTAAGGCATTGTTTCAGTTCTGCGACTAAGTTGTGAAGGTCCTCTAAAACAATAACCAACATTCTTCTCAATGTCATCGTGAAGTAAGGCATCTGGATCCATAGGCAAGCTATTACACCTTTAAATGCAGGGATCCTCTTGTAGTTTTTTCAAAAAGCTGTTATGGCAAGATATTCAGGGCTTGCACATTTTTCACCAGTCATGTTTCTTTAGGACTTTGTTAGATTCTTGTCAGGCCAATCGCATTTTCTAATCATTGGCGCATTGAAGAGGTACAAACTTGATAAAAGCACAAAGGGCGCCCCATGTGTTTTTATTTATTTTTCTTAGTCTATGTTCATCATACCTTTATCAGTCTCTCTTATGCTTGTCAGCTATGAAAATATTATTAGAATTATCTGAACTGGTACTGATCTGATCTAACTCAGATCTTTCCAGTAACGAGAGCCACATTGAAAAGTGGTCCCTATTCTCGGGTTTGTCATACAACTTTCCTTCTAATACAAAAATAATGAAAAGAAGATTAAAGAGGTTAACAGACCCCTCAGATGTGCTGAACTATAAAGGATTTTGGGAGTCTATTGTCAGAGTTGTTTATGGTAGTACCAAGGAGGACTGTGCAGATTACCTTCACTTGGACAGAAAGCATGCCTTATGTGATGTTGGTGTATCTTTACTTATCAGATGACAAATAATTTGTGATTAAACAAAGATGGCCTACTTGTGCATTTCCATCATATGCTAATGCTTACATTGAGGATGCAACATGCAAACACCAAACAATAGGTAGAGAAGACTCTAAGGAGCTTTATCAGTGGGGAACATCGGTGAGCTTTGCAAGTTTTTAGTTGCTGACCATAAAGTACTTTTTAAATCGTTAACAATTCATGCATTCCAAGATTTGGGTATTTACTATTTGGTTCTGCAAGAGTTTTTTCTCTTTATGATGCAATGTTTATATATTGACAGAGAAGTGAGAGAATGAAAGTTAAATTTAATCTCAATATTATTTGCGGTTTTCCTAATGAATGAATTTGCACTCTTTAAAAGGATGATGTGCCACAGCATCTTAAGAGTATTTGTTTAAAAAAGAGATCAAAGCATCTCTGTTGCTATTTGTTGAATGGAATGTTAGAAGTCCTTATCTCATCCTGCGTCTGCTTTTGTGTATTTTGTCTATGATCAACAATCTGGCAAGGGGCATGTCCCTGTTGACATGCCCTGTTGGACCAGAATTGTTTCTATGCAATGGGGTTTCGGAAAACAATGTAATCTTTTGAAAGGGTATATTGAAGTGTAGCTAGAGCCTTATATAAAACAAAAATGAAGCACCACCACAGTTTGGTTTGGAGCATAGTTCTGCCCTCTAATAGGAGAGGTCATGGCAGAGAACATTGCATGATGTGTTGGGTGCATTAGGGCGTCGCACTAAATGCAATCTAGATAGCGAAGGTTTGTTTGGGGTCTGCCCTAGTTTTCCATGTCTTTGAGATCAAAATTGAGTACATTATTATTTTTAATTGCTTTTTGAGCAACTAAAATAGCAAATGAAAATTTCCACGAAGCTCAACTCCTCGATGGATGATGCTTGTAGAATTGAGTACTCCATCTCTTTTTCCCGGGTCATTCATTCATTTTTTAATTTCCATGTTAATAGAAGGAATTTTGAGAGTAATTGAGGAATATTAGATGAAAGGCCAATGAAGTGAGGAAAGATTCGAAGGTGATGCACCCATGACTGGTCTAGCAGCAAGTTGTGAGGCGATCAAACTGGTTTGGTGTAAGAAACTCTTGTGATTCAAACCAACCTTTCCCAGAGGGTGTGAATGGGTTTATATGCAACTCATGGGTGATTTTGATGACCTATAATGGACTAGCATGCGAGCAGCATTTCCAAAAGAAAAACATGGGAAATATATTCTGATTTAGCCATCTATATGTTGTGAAAGTCATTTCCTAACAAACAAAACTTGACATAGAATTTGTTGGATATGTTGTATATTTTACATGTCTACATCTGTCATAAACTGTACGCCCTGCAACAATAATGGGGTATAGGACATCACCTTAGCTAAGAGTACAGGTACAATGGCCCCCACCATGTGGGGTTTAGTGGTAGGTGTATGAATTTCTTTTGGGTGGCCCTTATAAGTGATTTTTGGTCTAGAGTTATCCATAGTATATTAATACCATTTAGTGGTTTCTTCTATATGCTTTAAATGCTCACAAATGGATTAGGGTTAAACACACACAAATATTTAATTTTATTGAGTAGTTGAGTTAATACAAGAAGTAATGTATTTTTGGATTCTTTTCAAAAAGGTTCCCAAAGTAAATTCTCTTGTTATTTTGGGAGTGCCATTTTTTTTCCATCAAATTTGAGGTTTTGTTGGTATTGTTTTAAATAAGTTTATTAATATTTGTCTCTTCAAAATTGAGGTTTTTGTAATTGGGTAGCACATGTTTTATTCTTATGATAGAGGCACAATTAAGCACAATATATCTAAAAGTAATAGAAAGAATCCTTAAGCTTGTCATGCTCAACAAAATTATACATTAGAGCCTTCACATTTTGTACATTTGTATAAGTTAACTAGAACACATACATGCATCTAAGAAGTGTATGCATGTTCTGGAGGTCTTGTCATACTTATGTCAAAATGAAAATTTCTCACATTTTGCTATATGTACTAACAAGATCATTTGAATATTGACTACTAACAATAATACTCAATGATTGAAGCTTGCTTTTCTATACAAAAAAAAATGAGAAACAATGTTTGAAACACAAATAGAAGCACAATTTACAAATGAAAACACAACCCTAGCAATCCCAAAATACAAATGAAAACACAACCCTAGCAATCCCAAAATTAAGAAAACCATTTTGAGAGAACAATATTTGAATTGGTAGTTTGATTCTCATGAAGTTATAACCTCTTTGAATTCTTACATTTCTCAAGAGGCCATGTTTAATTTTTTTTAATAAAGAGTAGTGCCCTCTTTATGCATTTGGATATGGCTCAATGGTAAGTTGGGGACACTAACATCTAGAACAATCCTCCCTATTAAATGAATGTAGTCCTTCATGTTGATGTATATTGAGAATCACATCTTAATAAAGTTATAAAGAGTTGTTTTTTAGATGCTTAGTAATCTTTTATAAAATCGTAAACATTCTTATTTTGTATCTTTTTAAAAAAATATTCACACATTTTTTAGTAGGATTTTACTCATTGTCAAATTACTCTTCATAACCAATCATATTTTCTTTAAGAGTTTTTTTTAAGTCATTAACAAATTTGTTGTTTGATTTATACCTGCATCCCAATCCAACAAACCAATACAAAACAACCATAAAGAATTTGTATTAGTAGATTACAAAAACATTTTGCTAAAGTTTGAATTAATAATTTCTCTCATGTGTAGAAAGACTAATGGTTGGTTGAGCTAAATAATTTCACTTTCTCTTCAAACTAATTGATGTGAAGCAAATATTGTTTAACAAACTTTTCATTAAGATTAGTTTTATTTTTTAGATAATGTGTATTATGTATATTATCATATATGGGGCCTAATATAGATGATGGATGTTTGGAATTGTTTCTTGGAGTTGTTTACTATTGTCTTAATTTGTAACAATTCAAGGATTTAATTGGAGAAAGGTGATATTTGTTGCTCCTTTGTTATGTGTAATTATAACTCTTATAATGGTGTGTTTGGTGTGAAAGACACTTAATTTTTCATATTATTACTATTTGTATTTGTCAAGAAGTGTCATCTTGTCTATTAAAACCAAGAACTCAAATAGATTAACCAAGATCATTTTGACACTTGATAACTTTACAATAGATCCATAGTAAAACCTTTTATGGGTGCATGTACAAAAACACCTTAACTCTATAAGAATAACTTACAATTTTGAATGTGTCTTGTACAACCAAGTTCATATTTAATGAAGTATTATATTCAAGAAAACTTGTATCTCCTATTTTATTTATTTATAGATGTTTCAAATTTCTATTTATATATTCCTAACAAAGATATAATTCTCCACAATAGAATCTTAAGTAAATATGGATTACATATGTTGATGCACCTATAAATGAACTATTAACAATTAAGTTGCTAAGATGAATGATAAAGTTTATTTGGTTCAATTGTGCATCTTCTCAATTCACAAAGGCAAATCATGCTCAACCTTTGGAGGCTTGAAAATTAAGGAAACTAATCAACCACTATGTGTTTCATTATATGTTCAATACGGAAACTATAATCTTTACATTGACTAAGTAATTAAAAACTCAACAACAAATTAGAGAGGTGGATTTATTGATGTTTATGCTATTTTTTAACATTTTGTCTAGTTTTGGAGAAAATAACATACCAATTAAATTGAATTTATTTCTACACAATGATTTGTGGAGAGAATTTAGTTCTTATGGATATCTTAGAAGTAGTCCAAATAAAGGAAAAAATGACTATTAATTTCATTTATGATGAGTGGTAGAGGTGCCCAACAACTAAAGAACAATGACACTTTAATTGTGAAGAGTACTTGATATGACATAAATGACTTCATTCTTGCATTTATTTTAATTGTGAATTATACATGTAATAGCACATATTTAATTGGAAGGAATTACAACATAACATGTTCAACACATTTCATATGATGGGACTATACATACCCTTTTAGTGGTAGTTCCCTAAAATGAAAAATAACTAGCATGCCATGTGAAACCTACACATAAAACCTAATGAGGAACCTTAAAAATGAGTAATTTTATTTTGTAACTCCTTGATAAATTTGTAGAGGAAACTCATTCTTTCTATAAGAAATATTTTGGGGAATAAAGATCGCCATTGATACTAGATTGTCAATCAGTGACATCTTTAGTTTCACCAACTTCATAGAAACTTGAATTTAGAACCCTATTTAGGTATGAACTACCATCAATTTGAAGACTAATAAACATGACATATTAATCCTCCAAATATATCACAAATAAAAAGATATGTTCAACAATTAAGGACTCTCAAATTATTAGTTGATTAATGGTTTATATGCCTCTTCATTCCAAATCCCCATGCCCACTATTTTAAGGAATGTATGAGAAATTGATCAACAATCTATATTATTCCTTGCATAAAAGTCACCAACAACATTTCAATAGGCCCATTTTGAACATTTCCTTCAACTGTTACATCCCATGGAGGCATGTTTTGTCAAGACACTTATTTGGGAATCCTTAAAGCTTCATAAAAAATGCCTTCTTTTTGCATATGCTCCAATGAATTTAGCCTACAATACATTTTTTGAGGTGTTTGGTTAATAAATAAAAGGCTTAAAGCAAATTCATCTATAAGCTTTAAATATCTATTAAACCATTTACACCTAGAAACCATATCCTCAACACATGTACAAAACTATTAATCTTGCAAGTAACTAAAATATTGATATACATTCAAAAAAATGTGAATACCTTCACCTTGTTGTGCAAACTTCTTTATAATGGCTCCAGTGGAAAGCCATTATAATTAATGAGAAGTATGTTGCTTATACTTTTGAAAAAATTATCGCATGTTCATTATAATTGCACTTCACATTAAAATAAAATAAATTGATATAACCTAATATGGTGGTGCCAAAATGTAACCCATTCTTCGTTTTGTAAATTTTTGGTTGTTAAAATTTTATTGTTATGATAAAGGCTACATTGATGACCATCAATTAATCAAAGGACATTGATTTTCCTTTAGATATCTCAAGCGTTTAATACCTCAAATATTTCTCCACTTATTTTTCATGTGGAAATCTAGTAAAATGAAAGTCATTGATCTAAGCTCAAGCAAAATGTAGCTTATGCTTAGTTCCTCATGATTTTTTGGTCAACATAAGATCTTTGCCATTAATCATTTATTAATTAAGTGGTAGTGATCAACTATCAATAGATATAGAAACAAGAATGTGTATACACATCTCTCAATGCAATTTTATAAAGATTTACATGCTTATTAGTTTCAAAAAGATAATTAATTATACAAGCCTCATCAAAAACACCATTTATTATATAAGAATCTACAATCATTACCATCCATTGGACAACTCTTTGAGCTATATGGTGAAATAATTCCACGTTTTTTCATCCATGTCTAGAATAACACTTGAAACCATAATAGTTTTCATGCCTTTCAATATGTTTCCACACTTCACATATATGCAAATTGGTCAAAACTAAACTATGACACAAAGTCTTGAAATTCAAGGTGGATATGCATCAATGACACTAATCATAATGTTTGTATGTTAAATTCCATTTAAGTGTGTTTGTATGTGTAAAGTCCCAAATTCAATTCCCAGTTGTGATAAAGTAAACCATATATTTATTGGGCTCACCATTAATGGTGTGCTATGATAGTGTGGCTATTTTTTATTATTATTGATGAATAAAGACTCTATTGGGGTTCTCATCTATATATCAAAATACATGTACATATTATTAAAAAAGGTAGACAAAACATACCACTAAAACTACCCCAACATAATATTAAACCTTATAATCAATGAATGACAAAAAATAACTACCCTGCACATTGGTGAGCCCTCATATTGATACAAAAATAGAAAAATAGAACAAACCAAATCTGAAAATTCCTTACCGATTACAAAAAGGAACAATGAAGATAAAATATAGACATTAATCCCCTAGACTTGACCTATGGTTAAAATTGTTGGCCTAATTAACATGTTTAAATTCCCCTTTAATATGATCTCATGTCTAGATTGGAGCCAAATGATGTCCCAAAAAACTCTTAGCAAAAAGAGGTTATGTATTTTATTAGTTTGTTTCTTTTTTAATTAAAAATTAAGAAAAAATCACAATTTATTGCTTTATTAAGCATGGAGAACACCAATATACAACTTGTTTAAGATTGCTTGTCTGAAGAAGGATATTCCAAATGTTGGTAATACCTCTAGACATCTAGATCTATTGGCCCAACCTATTTTTCTCTCCTCTTGACATGCCCCAAAATTACCTTTATCTAATGGTCCTACATATTTTTCTCTCTAACAATAAAGGCAAGCTCAAAAATTTCCCAATAGCTTTAAAAGGAACTTTTTGCCATTGATTTAACACTACATAGGCAATTCAAATATTTTCTCATAATTTTATTTGTTCAAAATATTTTTGGTCTATAAACCTAATGCAAATTGTGTTATATAATTGTTATAAATTGTTCAAATAAACTATTTGACTATAAATGTATGCATGCAAAATAAAAAACAATATAACATTAAATTAAAAATAATTCACTACTAAAAAAATTACATGCAAACTTTTGATTGAGTGTATGCAAAGTTGGGCTCCTTTGTGTTGTGGATGATCAATTTGTCAACATAACATTAGAATTCCCCATATATGAGATTGATATGACTTGGAAACAAAATGAATGCTTGATAATGAATACGTGAGATGGGTTTGATTTATAGATTTGGAGGAAAATCTGATGAATGACTAGGATTGAATCTAAGACCTGAGATCTAATCCATGATTTGGGGGACTAATTAGGAGATGTGGCATGCATAGGTGAGTTATACATTATTCTAATTTTTAATTAAAATAATTAATATTTCTCAACTCAATATGATTGGGGAATTAATAGATCTAATTGATTAGTCAACTTCCTATACATAGGAGTTAATTGAGTACATGAGATAATAAGGGGGAATTGAATATTGCATGAGTGAAATAATTGATTGCATGGTGAGTGAAGTGGATTTGATTGATGAGAGAGACTGAGAGTCACTCTGAGTGAACTCACTAGACTAAGGAGTCAACTAGATGAGGTGAAATTAATTAATTGGATTATTTATGCATATGAGGTGGAAATTAATATTAAATTAATTTATTAATTAAATAGATAAATAAGTGAATAATTATAGATAATTTAATGAATAATAACTGATGGATAATTAATTTATTAAATAGATGAATATGTGCATACTAAGCGATGGATGAATAAATTAGATGATAAAATTGGGACTTGGGTGATATGAAAATTAGATGATGTGGTAGAATGAAATTAGGACTTAGTTGATAGGATTTTTAAGTGACGATCGTTAGAATTGTGAAACAAGCACAAAACCATGAGCCATAGGATCAAACAACAAATAAGTACACCTTCCATGCAAGAGATCTGCAAACAAGAATTGTTATATTCATCAACAAGGAAAAGTTACAGAAGAAGCTTTCAAGAAGATATGCAAGCCAAGATATTTCCCATGAATATTTGAGAGAAATTACAAAGAGGGTTGAATGCTTATAAGAGAAAATCCCTAAATGAGAAAGAGACCAGATCATGACAAGTGTCAACATCACAGGAGATGTGGCATTATGATCTAATATTAACTCAACTAATAAATCATTCCTAAGTTTAGCTAAAGTGTGTGAGAATAAATTAGACTAATAATCAATTAAAGATTAATTAATTATTAGCTAATGTATGACAACTCTAACATGCCCCCTTGAGATGAACTTAGGGAGTAACTAAAAACCCTAAAAAGAATGCAAGATGGGTCCCAACAAACAAGGCCAAGTAAGGTACCCATGTACAAACAAAAGATCTCTTTAATGTGGAGAAATAGAGAAAACCTCATGGGAAAAAATCTACTCCAAAAAGAGATGAAAGCTAAGTGAAGGACTAAAGAAGCCTCCAAACAAGGCAAGGTTGTCCCAAAAGATAGGAACAAAGAGAACAACACTAAAGCATGAAGAAGCTGCAAACACTATCAAAGAATGACTGCTATAATGCCGAAAGAATAACCTCCGTTGAAACATCTAATGATTGGGATCAAGAAGAAAATAATTTGTATGAGTGCCCTCAATGAAACTACTCGAATTAGATGGAAAAAAAAGGCAAACACCTGGAACTCGAAGATATAGATGGCACAAGTACCAATAGTTTGAAGAACTGATCAAGTGAAAATGGAAGGTCACCTCTAGAAATAGGAATGCAAGATTGTCCATATGGTAAGTGCTTCATCTCATTGAAATGCATGGGTAACCAACCGCTGCATCTGCCTAGTACATAGGAAAAAATGTTGTATACATAGGTCACTCCAATGCGAAACCAAAGAAGTAGTAGTACCAATAGTAGAAACCCCCCCATAATGCTGAAAAAGGGAGAGGCGTGACAAGTGCATTGAAATTGAATGCCAAAATGTAGTGCATGAAGAGGAACCAAGAGCATCTAAAGGTGCAGACATGAAAGTACAAGTAGATATAAGGGACGTGAAAACAAAAGTCACATACGCATGAAAAAGGTATGAAGGAAAAACTAAGGAAAACATCAACCCCCATAAAACTTTATATCATAGTGCAAGTACAATAAGGCACTAAGTGATGTGCAAGATCCCATAATATAGGTGCAATACAAAGGAACCTTATCTCAGTGCGTTTACAAAATCACAAGTACATGCAATGTGAGCCCATAATGTCCAAAAAAGAACATGTTGAAAAAAAATATTATTGTATAGAAAAAGATGAAACAGGTAGCACCATGATGAAGTATATGAAAAAAAATGGCACACAAAAATGTGTCCGGATGCAGAAGATATGGCCCGTCGAAGTCTCCAAAATGAGAACTGAACAGCTACAACACTGAGAAAACATAATTTTGGAAAAAAACATAAGTCAAAACTAGAAAATACCTACACCATTTCGAAGAGCGCAAAATTTCACCCCATTTAAAAAAAATTGCATGCGAAAAGACCACTGTATGGCCAAGATATGGCCTCTCAAAGTTGAGGTGTAAAACTAAAAAAGCCCGAGGGTTGAGAAGGGCAAAAAAACTCCGCCAATTTTAGCAAAAACACCTCCAGATCTGGAGGTCTGCCAATTTTAGTGCTGCAGATAAAAAATCTCTAGGTAGGTTGCATTTATATTATTTTGCAAAAAAAAATGCAAAAACCCAATTTTGCCTTTTTATTTTTTTAATAGAAAAACAAAAAAACTATATATATATAAACATATAAACTTTCTTTACATGATTAATTTTTTTTCAAAAAAAAATTAATAAAAAAAACATTTATTTTTTTTGGAGGGTCACACCTCGACATGGCGACCGAGGGGCCGCCACCTGCCATTGCATGGTAGTGGCTGTACCCTTCGTCCCCGCCTGCAGGGGGCGGTATCCGGTACCCCCCCTTCTACAATTTTTTTAATAAAAACAATGAATAATAAAAAAACCCTACAACAACCTTTACAAAGGATTTTTAATATTTTTTTTTAAATTGATTTTTTTTATAAAATATTTCTTGCAGGGGAAAAAAAATATTAAATATATATATTTTTTATTTTACCTCGAAGTGCGTGTTGGGGAGGTTGTATGACTTCCTTGGCAATTTTTTTTGCCTCATATGCCAACTGCTCGGATTTTGACAATTTGACAGTCAATCTTAAGGTTTTTGGGCCTTCTGAGTGCGATGGTGTTGTCCGTCTGGGCTCAAAACGCACCAAAATTATAGCTACCCTCTGGATCTAGAGACAAAACAATCGCTTCAAAACCTGTAGATCTAGTGTTCAGAGTCGAAATCAAGCAAAACAAAAGCCAAATTTGACTTTCTTGACAGCTCTGGATCCAACGACAAGGTCCTTTTTACACAAAAATGCTTCAAAAAATTCCCACTGCCAAAATTTGCAAAAAAAGCAAAGGGGATTCAAATTTGAAGCCTGCAACCCTCGTTGAAGAAGAAAACCTCATAGATCAAGAAGGGGTTCGCTGAATCTATGCTCTGATACCATGTTAGAATTGTGAAACAAGCACAAAACCACGAGCCACAAGATCAAACAACAAACAAGTACACCTTCCATGCAAGAGATCTCTGCAAACAAGAATTGTTATATTCATCAACAAGGAAAAGTTACAGAAGAATCTTTCAAGAAGATATGAAAGCCGTGATATTTCTCATGAATATCCGAGAGAAATTACAAAGAGGGTTGAATGCTTATAAGAGAAAATCCCTAAATGAGAAAGAGATCAGATCGTGACAAGTATCAACATCACATGAAATGTGACATTATGATCTAATATTAACTCAATTAATAAATCATTCCTAAGTTTAGCTAAAGTGTGAGAATAAATTAGACCAATAATCAATTAAAGATTAATTAATTATTAGCTAATGTATGATAACTCTAATAATGATAAAGTGATGCACTAAATGATCAGGTGTACTAGGAGATGAAAAAATGAATTAGGTGATGTTTGGATGAATTAGGTGACGATCAAATGAAATATATGGCAATTAGGTGAGAACTGTTGATGCCTGAAATTGCTAGGCAAACAATCTTATGGGAAACTCTATTAATGGGGGAACCAATTGCGCTAAACTGAGTAACCTCTGGGTCTTTAATGAAGCTGAATCCTCCTACATTTGGGGGGTTGGGAATGAGAAAAGGAAGAAAATATTTAAAATAAAGTTTAATCTAAGGCGATGCGCCAAGAGTTAAGTATGGGTACGGTAAATCTTCCTTTTAGATGAGATTTAAGGGCCCGTTCAACAATCTACAGGTCCGAAAATAATAGAAAGCATAGATGAAAAACCTAAGGAGTTTATCAAATAACATAACACAACTTCCATGCACAATTTTTGAACAAGAAGAGTTCAAAACATGATCTAAATCAACAAATTTATATTGAAATTATAGAAGTCTTACAGATAAACTACTAAGTACAAGAAACAACACAATATAATGTCTTGTTCATTAACTAAGAAATAGAGAGGCTGAACAATATGGCACAGTTTGTGAGTCTTAATATAATAATAAAAAACAATAAAAAAAGGCCTACAATCTTTTCACTTCTTTCTATGATTTTTGAACCCCTTTTCTAAGAGCCGAAGTAGTATATATAGATCACCCACTGCCAGAGAGCTAGTAACCGAAAATATTCTAAGCACAAGCAATGCTTTTTGTCGCAATGATTCCCCAAAGCCGTTGTAATAGAAAGATTCTAAAACATAGCATGTAGTTGCCTTTGAATAAGATGCTCCTCTTTACAAATGATGACTACGGTCCTAGAGTGGGAGCAACAAAATTCCCATGAAGGAACATGTTGCCGACCCATAGAGTTGGTTAGGACACGTGGAGAAAGGGTGGGGATTCATATTCATTCATGCCTTCCTTGCAATCAAACTCCCCATGGAGAAGACACATGGAGAAGTCTTCGTTTCAAGTGTTGATTGTGGGGTCCGGCAAAAGGTTGCCCATAGACTAATGCAACGTGGCATGCAGGCGAAGCTCGGAGAAAGAGAAAAGGAGAGAGGGCTCTCAAAGGCCCACATTGCTAACATGTGGTGAAAGGGTGGGGCTTGATAGAGAATCAAGGGAAGAAAACCTTCCAAGGAGTGCACAACAGACACGTGGAGCAAGTGGGCGAAGGAACTTCAAAAGGGGCCCAAATATATTCAAACACATGAGGCACGAGCTGGGGCCGATGGAAAATAAACCATGACCAACTAGTGGTAGATTTAAATATTTTAATCCACAACTTTTGGTGACTATTAGGGGCGTTTCGCCTACGAACTGGGAACCCAAAATTTTTGTTGTGAAGACTAGAGCCTTATCCATTGGGCAATGATCAAAGCTTCGAAAGTGTAGTCTATTGAGGCATCCAATCAGCCTCAAATGACATCGATAAGGCGTGTAGATTCTCTTGCACCTCATGGAGATCGATTATATTCCATTATGGCCACCAAATCATTAGAGAGAAAAGGGTAGGGCAAGCCCATTTGAGTCAAATGAGAGAATTGCATTTGTATATTTTTCATAGCCCGACTTGGTATTACTGAGCAATTTCTATCCTAGAGGATGGTCGCATGACAACATATGAATTCCCTTGCCTTCTTGGCAGCTAACCTCCGATCTTCAATCCCTGTGTTCACCAAGTCTACGTTCGCCACCGCATACAACTTGCCCAGTAACTTCTCTTCCTCGGGAACCTTTTCCACAATGAACTGTGGAACCTACTCCATCGTTCCATGTACCTCCCTGCTTAAACCTACTACCTCCGCCATGAATTGGAGTGTCGGTTGAAGATTCAAACAGAAAGTCTTGACTTTCTCCTAGGAGGAGATGTGTAATTGTTGGGATACTAGTAGGAGATCCGACTAAGGAGTAGGGGGTTGGGGAGGATTTCTCAAAATACCTATCTCCACCTCCTTCGACCCAACATCCTACGTCAGTTCTTCAATTTTCTTGTCTGTAGCAGAGAGTCATTCCTGCATCGTCCTTAACTCGACAATCAATTGTTCCCCAGCCTAGCCTCAAGTTGTGGATTCTTTTTCCAAGGAGAGCTTTACTTCTTGGATCTCCTTCTCAAACTGAGCTTGTTAGTCCTGGAACTCCTTGTCCTTTTGTTGCATTTCTTGCTCCAATTGAGTTTGTTGATCTCGAAGCTCTTCATTCTTCTGTTGCATTTCTCTCTATGCTTGAGTCAACTGGTCTTGGAGCTCCTAGTTTTTTTGATGCAACCCGATAACCAGATTGGGGTCGAGGGACTGGAACTTTGCAAGTTCCTCCTGGAATTTGGCCTTTTCCACTTGCGCTTGTTGAGACATTCGTGTGATTTCAACATCCTTAGCCTTTTCCTTTTTCAGTAGGTTCTCCAACCTTTCCTTAATGTTCTTGATCTCTTCTTCCTTCTTTTTTAGTTGGCGACTATGCTTGAGAAAGTTGGTAGTTACCACTCGCTGGATCTCCTCCATCAGCTCAACTTTTTCTTGCGGTTGGGTTGTGTGTAGATCGATTCCTTTAGTATGGATCTTATAATCCTCAGGTTGCATCTCCCCTTGCAGTTTGATGGTGTTCAGAGTCATCGTTGCAAAATGTAATGACCCCTGAACTTCATTAAAAAGGGTATGCACACATGGCTCGACAGGCTTTGCTGCATCTTTTTCTTCTCTTCTGGACCCTGATAACCCATGCTGCCTTAGTTTTGTTGCTTTTCCCCATAAATTCTATTGGCGATTTAATTAATTTTCCGACGAAGAGAGCATTGGGAGGAAGAGAAAAAGGGAACGAGAAAGTTGTGGTCCTAGATGATGTCTTCTTTGGTGGAGAGACCATTAATGGGGAGAACAGGGGTATATTATGTCAAGGTCTAGTTGGGGAAGCTACAGAAGGACTCATAGGGAGCAATGGAGGTAGTGGAGATGCAGAGGATACCATATGTTGGGAAAGGTGAGTTGGAGCTTACGCGATGGTAGAAAAAGGGTTAGCAATGGCGGGTCTGGACTGGGCTTTGACAAAAGGTGGAATAGACCGCGGGGGAGTAAAAGCTGCTTGTCCAATTTGGGAGAATTGAGGGAAACCTCCCGTGATCATGGAAGTAGAAAAGGAAAGGAAAACACTTTAAGTAATGGGAGACATAGAGATATCAGGGGTAACCAAAGATTATGAAGTGAGAAGAGAGGGAGAGAAAGATACCCGAGTTGTAGAGGACTCTGATCCTTGGCTTGTTGTAGGTTCTTGCGAGCTTTCCCCCAGAGTTGCATAATTGCGCAACCTCTTCTTGGGTGGAGAATTTTACACCTCTATGACCTCCTGAGACTGCTGGGATACCTTGGGTCTCTTCACAACCCATGTACGTGGTAGCGAGGCCTCCAAATGCGATGCAGTCACTTGTGCACTCAATGGGGCTTTGCCAGGTTGTTTCGCTGCTTCTTTGGTTCTCTGTGCTTGGGACTTTTTCGCCTCTTTTCTCTTCATCATTTCCTTTGATTCCTCTAGATCTACATCCTCATCATCGCTTACATCTGTATCATCATGCCCTCTGTTCCATAGATCATCAAATTTGATATCCATGTTTGGCTCCTGGAACGGGGCATTAAGGCATCTGGTCTCTTGATGATAAATCCAAAATTGTGTAATTTTATTGTTACTCCATAGGTATTGCTTGGCCAATTGATTATGAATGGTGGCCCCAATTTTTCACTTTTCATTAGGCTTTTCCAAGGGAAAATAGAAAGATAGTCATGGTGACCTCCTATCCTCAATAGGAACATAGGCCGGGTCCACAAATAAATCATCTTGGCCCCCTGATTGCGGATTCCGCCGAGCTTTGCAGTAGGGTCAGGAGCTGTGAGTCACCTTAACATTTAGTATTGCTAAATCATTATCGGGATTATAATCCCATTTGTCACAAATTAATACTAGCCTCAAATGAGCCAACTTCACCTCTCGCAGACCATGCGTTTGCTTCTTTTCCATTATTACTATATCGAAGCTCAAAGGGAATTTCAAAAAACCTTTCTTATTTTTTCCACCGCAAAATTTGATGTTAATAATCTCTAGTTGCTAAAATACCTCAAGGGCCAACACCCTATTTGTGACGCATATCAGGAGCTAGAATGGTTCCTCGATAAAACCGTGCAGCCTAACAAATGAAAAATCCTCCCCAAGGAACCAGTCGCAAGGAGGAATAAAATTATGCGTCCACCTTGTTTGCTTGGCAGAAAGATGATAACCCTTGCCATCCTTACTAAAATCTCGCAAAATCAAAGTCAAGAAACACTAAAAAAATGCATAGTAATCATAAGTTGTAGAAAGGAGGGGAGTCCACACATAAACTGACCTTCTTACCCCTTTTTCATCAAACATAGCCAAACCCATACGGTTTCTAAAGAAATTTGGGTTCTGGTGTAAAAAAATGCGAGCAAGGAGAGAAGAAAACCTGAACCTATGCTATGTGCTATATTCCTTGAATTGGTTCAACATCTCCCCAATGATGACCTCCATGAAGTCATACCAGAAGAGAGAATTTTGTATTCTCAATTGAAAACCCAGACCCATTTGAAACTCTAGGACGTCCTTGTCATTGCCCATGCCGCAAACAAAAGCCATCATAGAGAAGGCATCCTGCAAGTCCACATTGAAAGCATTGTGCACAACCGAAAACTGTGGCATCTTTGCTGCATCTTCCTTGGGCCTTTTTGTTTCTTGGTTATAAAATTCCAAAGCATATTTTCTGGTCCTCCAAAACTCTTCTGTGTCCTCTACAGTGAATGTCTCCATTCTTTTTTATTTGGAGCTCCTTCCAGTAGGGATGCATAACATACTCCTAATAGCGTCCACGCTAATCACAACCCTCAGTTTCCAACCTTCAATGGCATTGGTATCTGGGTTGAAATGCTGAGTGCACTCATGAACTAGTTCCGGGCAGTGGTGCACCAAGGGGACCATATATTGTGGGAGAGTGCAAAACCATTGCTTGTACGCCAAAGACTATTGGCTATTAGTCTGTTTCATTCTCTCGTAGGCTACTTCCCTAAGACTCTTAGGGTTAGTTTTGAGGTTAGGATCATGAATATTATCCCATTCTTCTATTATCAGGGCCTTGTCCCTATGATTACTCTTCTCTATGGCCCATGTGTGAAGACACTTTGGCTTTCCAAGTAGCCCAAGTGAGGCGCAAGAGACGTCATAAAAAAATATTGGCTATTGGAGCCACTAACATGGCGTCCAATAAGCTTTGGACCACCTCTCCCCGTGCTTCCATTTGAGGATTCTGAGCCATTTTAAGATTATGTAGACTTTTGTGATGCTCAAACTTTCTACAACTCACTTGGGTTCTTTTCAACAAACTGTGCACTCAAAGCTCTTTGCAATGAATTGCGTACTCAAAACCCTACAGTGTTATTATTTTCCATGCAACACTTAGCCTTTCCTTATTCAAGAGTTGGAAACAATAGCTATTTTAAGCAATAAATTCGGCACGTACCACCAACTCTTTCATGCATGCAAAATGAATTCCCATTCCTTTTGAAAAGATAATAGTTCATAATGAAAATTAATCATCATGACCAACGGTACCATCCCTTGGGAAATTGAGCTAGAAATTGAAGGATTATGAGACCATTCATATGCTTTTCAATTAATAACTTGAAAAGAATGATTAAGCAAGAGGGCATAATAATTACACGAAAAGATTTGAGTTCATCCTTGGAGACTGAAAAAGCATTCATAGCGTGACACCTAGCACTTGATTGTGCGGACTATCGCTTGTTCTTGCCACTAGTTTAAGTTGATTAATCACCTCTTCTTAACTTGCACGCAACAATTCGTACACAATAAACACAACTTGGTGGGATTTTTGAGTTTGCACCCGATGGGTTTTTCGAGTTTTCTTTCGGTGGGATTTTCAAGTTTTCTTTTGATTATCATCACATTGCTTATCACACACATTGTACCCTGGCTGCGTCTATAAATAGACTTAAGGATATCAACAAAATTTTCATTTGGTAGTTGGGACTATAGATAGGCACAATGAATACTCCTATTAGGCTAACCAACAATAGGTCTTAGGCAACTTTCCTTGGGGAAATTTCCAGTAGGCACTTGAAATGCATGACAAAGAATAAGCATTCTTTGGCCATAATTGCAATGAAATGGGTATTGGGGAGGGATTGTATAGAGTTTGAGGACAAATATAGAGTAAATATTGACATTTGCTCTCACTTTGTTGCCTCTTTTCTTGACATACAGGTTCCCAAGTAGATGATATTGCAACTCACCATGGAAATCTTCCCAAAGCATTACCTCAGAGGCCTTGGAAAAGTTGTGACAAATGCGGTGTATGGTCTTGGTCTTCCCACAACAAGTGATCTCCTCCGACACATTGAAGAGGATGCAGTGGTGCCCTATGTGCCATTCTTGAGCATATTTTGCATTATGATGATTGGAGAACACCACGAAAGGGTTTCTCGTGCTTTCCACTTCTTACTTAGATGCCACAATGTAGTGCTTTTCTACGACGTGGAGTGGTACACCGACTTTAGAAACTTGGTTTTCCCTCCTCCACTTGCTATTGTTGTCATTGATGCTCTTGTTGCTGTTCCCATTGCACCTGTTGCTGATGTTAATGCTACCCTAGTTTGAAAAATGAACTCTTTTCTCCTTCATTTTGTATATATGCCTCAGAAGGCTTTTAATTCATATACTCAAAAAGTTGCTTAGTATTTATATACTCGAAAAGTATGGCCTAAGAGCCATTTTGCATTGTAATGTTCCAAAGTATATATTACCATATAATGAATATAAAGCTCCTTTTGTCAAATTTTTGTCTCTTTTACTCCTCTCTACTTCTTGTATTATGGGTTTTGTTTAATAAAGACCAGGTTGAACAAAACACAAAGAAAATTTACATAATTTCATATTTACACTGGTAAAATGATTAATAAAGCTAATCAAACAATTTGAGGTGAATTCCATTGACTGGAATTCCCAATGTTTCTTTCTCCATATTTTCTAATTCAAATGCATTATGTTGCTTGCATTAAATAATGCGAAAAGGGCCTTCCCGCAAGCTATCAAACTTTCTGTGTTGGCCAGGCTTCACAACTCTTTCATTGAACTTTAGTACTAAGTCTTTGCATTTAAGACCCTGGTTAGAGGTTTTCTTGTCGAACCACCTCTAAACCACTTGTTTTCGGTTAGACATGGCTGTCAGTGATTTTTCATGTTTCTCTTGCACCTCCAACAACTCAACCAACCAGACCTCCATGGCTCCATTTTGTTCCACCTCCAGAGACTTTGAGCAACTATAGTGCAGGAATTTCCATAGATATAGGCAGTAGCGCTTCCTTCCTGTATACCAACTCATACGAAGAAGTATTTAAGACTTGCTTGGGGTTTATTCGGTCTACCCAGAGTGTTGCTTTGAGGTTCTAATGCCACTCTCTTTGATGCTCTAACCCGATTCTTTTAATGAGTTAGAAAAAAAAATTATTAGTTGACTCGACTAGACTATTTCCTTGTGGGTAATAGTATGAAGATGTCTTTAGGAATATGCCATGTTTAAGTACGAATTGAAATACCTTCGAACCCAAGAAGGATTTTGTATTGTCAAAGATGATGGTGTTTGGCGGGCCGAACCTCAATACCAGTTCCTTGAGGAAGTTCACAATCTCTGCCTCTGTCGCATTCTTTAGGGGCATGGCTCGGTCCATCTAGTAAAATAATCTATAGCTATGAGGATCCATTTATGTCCAATGTTGGAAGTGGGATTAATCATCTCGATGAAATCTAGTCCCCATGTGCATAAGGTTCTTCAACCACTATCGGCTTCAGAGGCATCACTGAGTTGTTCCTCCTTCCTGTGACAAATTGGCATTCTTTGCAGGATTTAATCAGAGAGTATGAGTCATTGAACAATGTAGGCAAGAAATACCTGACACACATAATTTTGATGGCAATGATCTTTGTAGAGAAATGTCCACCCGTGGGACTATTGTGAAATATGTCTAGAATTTTCTTTGCCTGCTCCAAGGTGACACATCATAGAACACTGTTGAAGTTCCTTTTGAAAAGGACCCATTCAATGAGCACATATCCATTGTTCTGCAATCTATAGAATCTTTTCTTCTAAGATGGGAGGCCCAACGGATATTTTCTAGTCTGCATGAATCTCATTCTATCCGCCAACCAATAGCCTTTAGACTCAAATTTGTTCGTCAGAACCAACTCGAATTGTTCTTCCTCAACTGCTACTTCTTCATCATGTGCCAGATACTCGTACAATCCTCTTCCCGGCACAGTCTTCATAAGCCTGACCTCAATGTCATATTCTAGGATCTTAGTTATCCAGTTGGCCCTTTTTTCTGTGATTTCTCCTTCCATAATGTAATCACACACACTGGAATGTGTGACATATACAACCACCTTGTTGCAAGATATGAGATGTTGGAACTTCTTGAGCCCTTTAACAATGGTGAAAGCTTTCCTTTCGACGAAGTTATAGTTTGTCTCATAATCCTTTAAGGTTCGGGAGTGGAAGGCTATCAAATATTCTCCCTTTCCTTCATCATCCTTCTGGGTCAAAATAGTAGCAATGCTAGATTTGCTACTGAATACATACATTATGAAGTCCTTTGACAGGTCTGGATTTACCAAAACAAGAGCTGAAGAAATAGTTTCTTTAACCTTCTCCAATGCTTCTCTGGCCTCTTTTCTCCATTTTAACAATTGATCCTTCTTAAGCATTAGGGTAATAGGTCTAATCAATCCTACAAAATCAGAAATGAATTTTCTTACAAAATTTACCTTTCCTAGGAAGGACTGAAATCCCTTTTTGTTGACTGGTAGGGGAAGTTCCCTGATTTCCTTCACCTGCTCCAGATCTATTGTAATTCCATCTATAGACACTACATGTCCCAATAGTTTTCCATGCGACACTTCGAAAACACATTTTTTTGGGTTCAAGGATATCCTGAACTCCTGGCATTTAAAAAAAACCATTTCTAGATGATCAAAATGATCATCTTTAGACTTAGAGAATACCATTAGATCATCCAAGTAGATTAAGATGATCTTATTGATCAATTCCATAAAGGAGATATCCATTGCTCGCTGGAAGGTAGCTCCCGCAATTGAGAGACCGAAGGGCATTTTTGCATAGGAAAATTTTCCCCACTTGGTAGTGAACGTTGTTTTGTGTCGGTCCTCCTCTTTGACTCAAATTTGGTTGTAATCAAAGAAGCCATCCAGCAGAGAAAACATCTTTAAGCCAACCATTGTTTGTAAGATTGACTCCATGGAAGGAAGGGGTAGTGGTCCTTCAATGATGCTCTATTCAGGTCCTGAAAATCAACACATAGGTGGATGTCTCCATTTTTATTTTTGATAGGAACCAGGTTGGAAACCCATGTGTTGTGCTTGATTGAGAAGATGATCTAAGAGTGAATTATCTTTTTCAACTCCTGCGCCATTAATGCCTCAATCTTTGGATTCACTAGCTTTTGCTTCTGGTAGATTGGTTTTGGTCCTTTCATCAGCTTTATAGTATCCTGGATGATTTTGGGATCATATCCCTTGAGGTCATTGTATGAATAGGCTACTACTCCTTCATATTTCTTGAAAAAATGGATGAGCCTTTCTCTATCATGCTGCAGGACATCCTTCCCGACCTTAAGTTTCCTTCCATCCCTGACCTAAAGATTTGCATAGTTGCTTTTGTCCAATACAAAATTCCTCTTGTCATTCCTTACATCGTCACAATCAAATAGGTTTTCAAGAGTGACCAGTCCTTTTGGAAGCTTCTTGGACCTCATTTGAATAATTTTCCCTTCAGAGGTCTCTACAATTTTCGGTTGGAGCTGATAAAAAAACTCTTTAGAGTGTTGAATGAATGAGGCGACGTGTTCATCACTTTTGAACACTTGCCAACTTTGGTCATTATCTCAGATTGCAAGTCAAATAATTACTCACACAAAGTGTATGTTATGAATTAGGTTGGAAGTAGGGTCAAATTGAGATTTGATTGCTACCATGCGATCCACAGTTGTATTCTCCTCTCTGGGGACCGTTTGGATATTGAAGGCTTGAAAGCTTTCAGTCAAGTCCTAGAATCTATTTCTATAAGATCTCATGCAAACATTCTTTGTTGTAGAGACTCCTCAGAATTGATTGACTATCAGCTCAAAGTCTCTAAACACTATTATTTGTTTAACGCCCATCCACTCCGCAAGACTTAGACCTTGCACTAGGCCTTAATATTTAGCTTCGTTGTTCAAACAGGAAAACTGAAAGCAAAAAAACCTGAGTGTCTTTTCATTGGATGGGGATGTTGAACATATCCTGACTCCTACACCAACTTTACATCTTTCTCCATCAAAATGCAACGTCTATAGCTCTGAGGCATGATCATACTCGGGCTCCTTCATGACCTTCAAAATTACTTGATCCTCATCATAGATGGCATAGGTTCCTAATCCAGTGGCATGATAATTTCCAAAAGGATCACTGTCTATGAATTCACTTAAGAGAACCTCTTCTTGATCAGTTTAGTCTTCAGTCACTTTCTCATCCTCTAGTAACTCAGTACAATACATTTCATCTTTGGTGATTGAGGTATGAGTAGCCTTAAAATTGATCATGGCTTCATCTGTTACATGTTCTGAATGCAAGGGTTCACACACTATCTTCATCTTAGCTCCATGCTTGGTCTTGAGGATCAAGTGTGACCAATCCAAGGAAAGATATCTACCTATCTTGGAAGTAAACTCTCGAGATTAGCAAAGACCAAACATGGGAGGGACGTCTATGATCATGATATCTTGTGGAAATGTGATACTAGGGTAGGAGAATAGAGTCAAGGGGAGGTTCTTAATGACACCTACGGTTTCAACCTTGTTCCCATCAAGCTGCATAACCCCTCTATTTAAAGGTTCATAGCTAAGTCCTAAGGCTTCAACTATCTGCTTGGGCATGACTATGGTGCTAGCACCAGAGTCAATCATAGAATTGTGCAACAACTTCTTACCCAAAATGAGAGTAAAAAAGAAGGGTTTTGGTTTAGGCTTACCTTTACTTTCAGTAGAAGCTTCCTCTCCATTGTTTGTGAGGATTTTTCTTGTGATGGTGAATTGAAGGCCTTTCCTTTGGAGGGTTGTTTTGTTGGCTCCGTGCTTTCATCTTCCAGTAGGGCCTTCTGTAGCAATGAATTCTACTCTGGAATGGCTAAGATATCCCAAAGAGATACATTAGCAAAGGATTTCTTCAATTTTTCCACCACATTGAATGTCGGCGAATTCAAAGACTTCGGTTCCTAGCCCTTGTTATAACAATCTCCTTTCGTGGCTAAAATTGCTGTGCAATTGTGGAGGTACTAGGAGCTTGGTCGGGAACACTTTTGGGTTGTGGAACGACCGGTTCACCCATGAATCTCCTCTTTGAGTGAGTGTTATAATCCGATTGAACTTGTGGGGCCTTTGATGTGGACACATCATTTGCAAACATTGCCTCCTCTTCCATCCATGAGAAGAGCACATGGTCGGGAGCTATATCCATTTCTTGCTTCAAGGACATCCCTTGAATTTACGTGGTGAGTACCACATTTTCCATTTGTGGAGAGGCATATACATATCCTCTTGAATTTGACGCCACGCCTTGACTATGTTGTTCCACCTCTTTGTTGTAGATTTTTGCAAGGGAAATTTGAGGGCATATGTGATTCATTGCAAGGGAAGCACCAAGGATTGATATCATCAATGAGATTATTTTTCCCCACTACCAGCTCTCTATTCAAACTTGGGTGAAAATTTTGTAGTGGAGTAGGCACCAACACTATCTAACTATTTGTTTGAGCCTGCAGATTTGTGTGCGCACCTTCTTGGAACTAATTTTGCTAGTAGGAAGATTTTTTTCCTTGATAATTTTGGTAAGCTGGCTTCAGAGGCATGGATTGGTTCCACTTGATGGTAGTTATTTCATTTGAGATGTTCTGCAACAACTCCTTGACATCTCTCATCTCATCTTTTGAAGAGTTAGACATAGAAGTAGCGTTTTGTGGTGTACTTGCTATACGTACATAGATTGGGGAGGAGCAGACACACTGGTAGAAGCTATATCCTGGGAAAGAATCAAAAACTCTACAAATATAGGAATAGTGGGCCAATGAGGTAAATTTCCGGCATCGATCAAATTATTCTTCGCCTTAACAACAATATTATATGCATTTGGCAAGGTGTTCCCACCAAGAGACTAGATCATCACCGAAATGTCGGTGTTGAGAGACTTTAGATACAACATGAATTCCAAATCTACAGGTGGATGGATTTCTGGTTGGATCCTTTGCCAAGTCATGTGAAATAGGGCATTAAAGTTAGTCATGGCCTCCTAAGGAGCCCACTTTATGGTTGCCAGTTGCTGAAATAGCAAGGGCCGATCTCCATTGTTTGAAAACTACTTGTAGAAAGGATCTCCAAGTTAATCCCAGGTATCGATAGTATTGGCTCCCAAAGTGTGGTACCAATCAAGTGCATTGCCTTTGAAAGAGGCTACAAGCAATCTCAATGCTACATTTTGATTAGTTACACCATGCACCAAACACACGTTTGCCACATCTTGCAAATGATTAGATGGTGTTTTTGAGCCTTCCCTAGTGAATTTTGGTAAAAAAATTAAAGTGGAGGTTGGGATAGGATCCCAAATGGTGGGTGCTACTAGTTCTATGAGAGGGCTTCCAACATCCCATGCCACATAATTTATGTTAGTAATTAGCAACATGGCTGATGGAGGGGTCGAGATGTTTACTAGATGGGTTCTTGCTCGTACAGTTACCAATGGTGGCACTAGCAGGCTAGGGTTGTTCGCTATTTGGGATCTAGTAATAGGTCTATGGATCATACACCCACCTTCAAATTAGAAACATTAAAATTAGTCCCATCGGGCGTGCCAAAAAAAGAACTATTGATGCCTAAAATTGCTAGGCAAACAACCTTATGGGAAACTCAGTTAATGGGGGAACCAATTGCGCTAAACTGAGTAACCTCCGGGTTTTTAAAGAATTCAACTCCTTCTATATTTGGGGGGTTTGGAATGGGAAAACGAAGCAGATATATAAAATAAATTTTAATCTAAGGTGATGCGCCAAGAGTTAAGTATGGGCACGGTAAATATTACTTTCAGATGAGATTTAAGGGCCCGTTCAACAATTTGTATGTCTAGAAATAACAGAAAACATAGATGAAAAACCTAAGGAGTTTATCAAATAACATAACACAACTTCCATACACATTTACTGAACAAGAAGATTTCAAAAAATGATCTGAATCAACAAATTTATATTGAAATTATAGAAGTCTTGTAGATAAAATACTAAGTACAAGAAACAACATAGTATACTGTATTTTCACTAACTAAGAAATAGAGAGGCCGAACAATATGGCACAATTTGTGATTCTTAATATAATAATAAAAAAAATACAAAAAGTCTACAATATTTTCACTTCTTTATGTTATTTTCGAACCCCTTTTACAAGAGCCGAAGCAGTATATATAGATCACTGACCACCAGAGAGCCAGTAATCGAAAAGATTCCAGGCACGAGCAATGATGTCTGTCGCAATGATTCCCAAAGGCGTTGCAACATAAAGATTCTAAAAAATAGCATGCAATTGCCTTTGAATAAGATGCTCCCCTCTATAAATGATGATTGTGGTCCCAGAGTGGGAACAAAAAAATTCCCATGAACGCATGTGTTTCTTGCCCATAGAGTTGGTTAGGACATGTGGAGAAAGGGTGGGGCTTCATATTCATTCTTTCCTTCCTTGCAATGAAATTACCCATGGAGAAGACATGTGGGGAAGTCTTCATTTCAAGCGTTGATTGTGGGGTTCGCCAAAAGGTTTCCTGCGTATTGATGCAATGTGGCACGCAAGAAAAGCTCAGAGGAAGAGAAAAGTAGAGAGGCCTCTCAAAGGCCCACACTGCTGACACATGGTGAAAGGGCAGGGCTCGATAAAGAAGCAAGGGAAGAAAACCTTCCAAGGAGCATGCATCAAACATGTGGAGCAAGTGGGTGAAGACGCTTCAAAAGGGGCCTGAAGATATTCAAACACATGAGGCATGGGTCGGGGCCAATGCAAAATAAACCATGACCACCCAGAGGGAGCTTTAAGGATTTTAATCCACAAGATAAATAAAAGTGGCATATTTAATGTGTCTAGAGTTTTCCCCTCTTTGAGACAATGTTTGAAGTAACATTGTTTCAAAGAAAATAAAATGTATTTATGATGAGATGGATGAGATATGAAGAAAGTGATGATATGCCCCAACCATGCAGATGAAATGATGGGATAAGAAATGAATTAGAAGAAAGTGATGATATGCTCCAACCACACGGAAGAAATGACGGGATAAGAAATGAATTAGAAGAAAGTGATAATATACCCTAGTCATGTGCATGAAATGATGAAAGATGAAATGGATTAGAGGATATTGATGATATGTCCCATTCATGTAAATAAAATGATGAAAGATTGAATGATGAGATGATGATGGCTTCTCAAGAGGTTAGTCATGTAAAAAGTGACAAGAGTGAGATCTCAAATGAGGAATGATGAATGATAGAGGGATGTATGCAAGAAAAATGAATAGATGAAATGAAAATAATGGATGATGAGATATGGATAGATGTTTATTCATAATGCTTTATTATGTTAGCATATAAATAGAAACCTTATTTTGATGTAGCAACAAATTTTATGCTCTAGGGTATAGAAGACCAAGGTGACAAGGGATCCAATACATGGAATGATGCTCAAACAAATAACAAACAATAGGATCCCCCAACACTCTCAATATGTTTGACACACTTGGTGGGTATGTATGGAGGCAATCCAATAATCAATAAGATGCCTCAACACTCTCAAGCTATTTGACACACTTGGTGGGTATGTGGAGGAAATCCAACAAAAATGGAAAGGAGTTCCCATCACATCTCAAGGTTATTGACCTTGGTGGATCATGTGAGAGAACATCCAATAAAAACTACACATAGAAAAAAATTACCATGCCCCAATATTATAGCTACAATGGAGATGATTTTGGTATGACTTCAAATGATTAAGGGCATTGAGGCACCACTCATTAAGAAGTTCAATCTCATGCAAGAATGCAACTTGATACTACTCATTATTGATGAGATTGCTTAAGGAAACACACAATAATGGAATTTTGATCTTGATAGGTTCTAAACCAAAGACAAGTGAATAAAAAGTCACACTGGTTGGTGTATAGATATTAGTATGATATTCCCAAAGGACATGGTTAAGATGTAGGTTCAAATCATGGCCTACATCATTGATTTTCTTTTTGAGAATTTTTAGGATGGTTTTATTAGACACCTTTTCTTGAGTGTTGCTTTGTGGGTAAAATTAGGTGGACCAAAAGTGTTGGATGTGAAAGAACTCACAATATATCATGTTTATGTAGGCCTAATCCTTTTCCTTGTTAATGAATCCACTGAAAAACTACCACTTAATATCATTTTTATTGGAAACATGATGCTACTTCTATTCTCTGCTAGGAATCTTCAAAATTAGTAGTAGAAACGAATCCTAATTGTTCTTCAACAGATGTTTGTGATTCACAATCAATATAGGGGTCTTCCTCATGATCTATGTTTGGATTGTCACCGTGGAATTATATGAATTTTTTCATTTCTTGATCATTTGTAAGGATGTTAAGAGTAAGAGACTCTTGTTCTGAAGGAGAATCATCTACATGTCCATCAAAATTTGGTATATGAGTATGGTCATCATTTTTCAAATCCTGGATGGATTGGAAGATATTCATTAAGTCATGATAATAATTTAGGGAAGTGAGCTCTTCATCTTGGCTTATGTTAGAGCAACTATCACTAATAGATTGGAAAATACTATGTAGATCATGATAATGCTTTTGATAAAAGAGATCTTGATGTTGACTTGTTTTAGAGAAATTTTTGTTATACTCAGGATTATCCTCTTGACATGAACCTTGGTTGGATGGTATAGCCTAGATTAAAGACTCTTGAATAGTTTTAATGGGTTCAGATAAGGTGTTGGAGGCTTCTTTTGCATTGGAACTTCTTCAATATGTTTGATCATGAAGTCATATAAGAGAGTTATTTTGCAATCCGAGGTGTATTTTATGCCATCATTTCAAAATTGAACATTGCCAGACACTATTGATTGATCTTAATTATGCATTAGGAAAGTATCTTGATATAGGTCCAATTCCTCATCTTGTGAAGAATGAGTAGTATAGATATGTCGTACTATGTTATCATAGGTATGATTTACATTGTTATAGCTTGGTGTCTTTCCAAAATCTTTGACTTTCCCATGATCAAGCATTGGGTCTTTATAGATTTCGAGATCTTTGTTCCCATGTTGATCGACATTGACTTCTCCTTGATTAGTAAGGTCTTGGATGAGATGTTTAAGCTTGATACAATTTCATGTTTTATGACCTGTTATTCTATGGTATTGGAAAAAATCCGTGTCATTGTACCATGGTGGTTTTATTTCAGGTTTGGGATAGTTGTGGTAATCAAGAAGTTCAATATTATTTGATTGGATCAAGTTTTTGAGTATTGTTTCAATGGGCGCCCCTAAGGGAGTGAATTATCACTAAGGATCATTGTTATGTCTTAGTGGTGGCCCTCATGAAGGATTTTCATTTTGGACATTTTTTTGGGTATTTTTCTATGTGTGTGAGTTATAGGGTGCTTTGATAACAACTTTTACATCCACCGCACCATAATTAATAACGTTCTCATTTTTAGCGCATATGCAAAGTTTGTCACTAGAATTAGACGGTTGGTTATAAGTTTGCACAGATCCCTCAACAATGAGTGGTCGTTCAATGTTAAGCCCCTTAGATATAAGTTCCTCAAAGTTTGTTATGCATTGCATTTGTAATTGAAAGGAAATATCTTGCTTTAGATTTCTTGCCACAATCTCAATTTGTTGTTCCTCGGGTATGACCATTTGCATTTGCTTTCCTTGTGTCTCCATCTTTGTAAGAAAGAAGCAAAGGATTCTCCCTTATTTTTTTTCAAAGTGTATAGTTCCTCCAAGGTGATTTCAACATCAATATTGTAGGAAAAGTGTGTTAAAAATTGGTCTATGATTTCCTGGAATGTTTTGATCCCTGGAGGTAGATGCAAGAAGCATTCGATTGCTTGTCCACCCAAACTGCATGGAAAAAGTTGCATAAGGTATGCGTCATTGTAAGATACTTCCATTCAAGACACATAAAATACTCTTATGTGTATCTTAGGATTTCCACATCCTTTGTATTTATCAATTTTTTTCATTTCAGAGTGTGGGGGAAAAGGTAACATAGTCATGCTTATGTCGAATGGATATGGACACAAGTATTGAACTGTGTATGATTTCTTTGTCTTCCCCATTTGAATATCTTGAACCTTTTTAACATTTGGATTTGTGAGGATAAGTTTGTAGGTGGAACGTTTGGTAATGGATTATACATGTATAAATTTTGATCTTGATATGGAGGAACATTCATGCCATATGAACCCGTTTGATATTGATGATTTCCTTGAGGTAAAGAACCAGTTTGATATTGAAGATTGCTTAGAGGTACAAAATCAATTTGGTATTGAAGATTACCTTAGGGTATGCAACTTGTTTGCTAATTTCCTTGATGTTGGGGAGATGCATTGTGAGATCCATATTGATTTTGAGGGACCATGTTTTGTTGTGATGGATTTGGTTGTTGATAATTAATGTGTGATGATTGGTGAAGATTTTGTTGTGAAACCAATTATTGTTGAGCAAGTTTTTGTTGTTGTTGTAGTTGTTGTGCTTGCAATTGTTGTAAGGTGGTGTATTGTTGATGTTGGATATTTTGTTGGTGTTGGTGTTGATGTGTATGTTGATGTTAATGTTGTGGATGTATTTGATGTTGATGTTTTTGAAGTTGTTGTTAGGGTTGTTGATTTTGTTGATGTTGGGGTTCTTGAGTGTTGGGACCATCAAGTTCATGTTTTGTGAAGGTGGATTCATCCCATAGTTTGTCATGTTCCAATTTTGAAAATTGAATGTTGGTGGGATATTGGTATTTTGAAAGCCTAGATTTGTGTTGGTATTCCCTAGACTTTGAGCATTGTATAGGGGATTGATATATTGATTTGAGAAATTTGTTTGATCTATCCCTTGAGAAGTGACCATGGACTGACTTAGTACATTTGAAGATGGTTTAGGTACTTGTTCAATAATGTGATACACTAAGGGCTTATTCCCTTGTGGAAAAGTTTTTGTTCCAACATTTGATGTTGTTGGTTTTTCTTTAAGTTGATTTACATCAAAATTGGCGAGAAGTTTGGCACCTTCTCATGCAAGTATCAACATGTATTGATTAGGATCTTGACTTATCATTGCCTCTACCACTTTAACAAAATATTGGTCTTGTTGCATTTGTAATATTTCTTAGGGAGTGACGTCATGATGTTTGTTGGTAATGAGCTCTATGTAAACCATTTCAACTTACGATGGTTGATTTTGCATTATTATGGATGGAGGAAGTTCATACCCTTTAGAACTTGTTTGTAGCATTTCATAAGGCTAGTCACTCAGTTGTGGTGGTAGGAACTTTTGATCCACTAAGATGGGATTCCATATTTTTTTTGTTTTGAGACCTTGTTGTGACCATACAAGTTGTATCTACCCTAGGAGATGTTGAATGAATTTTTTGAAAAGATTTGGTTGCTTCAATTTTTTTTAATAATGACACTTGGATAGGTTTAGGACTAATATTGAATGATTGTGTGGATGGATGGAGGATATGGAACCTTTAATTTTGACACAATTTTAGAATAGATCTTTAGGTATGTTTGAGGATGATGATGAACTTAAAAACTTTGGAAGTAGACTTATGACTCCAAAGTAGGTTCTCTCATAATGATTTTGCTAGCTTAACCAAATACTTGAAAAGAGATTTTTTTCAAGCATGAAGCCAAACTAGGTGATAGGATGAAGATCTAAATCCCAATGTGCTATGTCAAAATGTTGAGTTGGATTTTTGAAATGGAATGTTTTGATGGTGAGTTTGATGGTCTATTGTGTTGATCCTAATGATAACCTAGAAAGTGTGTTAACAAGCTTAAAATGATAATGAACACAAGTTTGTTTGTTGTGATTTTGACTAATAAAAGTGATTTAATGCTTGTTGATCAAAATACAAATTCTAGAAATATTTTAAAGTTCTTTGTTTTTAGTTTCATACAAAGGAATCGTTGTGTTTTGCATAGGAATCATTCCATTTTATACAATAGCATCATAGTATATATAAAGGCGTCGATGCTCAAAAAAAGTGTCAAACTATTATAACAAAGGCATCACTCTGCAGATGCCTATTTCTCTAAAAACGCACTGAGACATGCAAAGGAATCAATATGCAAACAAACACGTCATTTTAACAAAAATAAAAGTGTTGATTTGCACAAAGGTGTCACACTATTTGGAAAAACGCATCAGTCTGTCATAGGATCTTTGATGTGCAAATTGACCTAGGTGTTTGAAAATTTTGATGTAAATGGAAAACAATAAATAAAATGTGCAAAATGACTAAATTGATATTGGATGATTTTCATGTGTTCTTCCACAAGATCACACTAATTGGTATCATGGGTTTACACAAAAAATACATGCCATAGAACACAATCCTATTTATAGTGGTAGATCAGGATTATCAATCTAAAGTGGGCCTGCATAATAAAATACCTTCCAATTAAATGGACAACTAGAGTATGCCAAGGTCATATACCACCTTGACACCTCTTACCTTGGAATGAAAAGTTCCTTGCAAGGGGTTTTGTTGCCTAAAAAATGGTAGACACATAGCAAGTAACTTCACATGATGATGCTATGACGTTGCACCTCTTTAAACCAATAATCTACAAATGGCTCTTAGGCTTCAAATAACAAGGTTCATAGTGGAGGTACTCCATCAACACCAGCACATGTACAAACGTGATATTGAAATAGCATCTCCTCGTGTTTGGAATCACCTAAGACCACAAAGGAATGCTTGGAAATGCATGATTGGATTGAGCTATAGCTTTCACTCTCACCCCTTTATATAGCCCACCGGAAGAAACGTGTTCAAGTTGAACCCTAGGGTGATGAAAACCCTAGGAAGACCTCCTAATAAAAAGGGAAGGAATAGTGTTGCTATTTATCATCACCCAAGATTACACTAGGTGCAAGGGGAGAGGATACGTAGATAACTCCTTCGGTGTACAACAAAGAAAAAGTGCAAACTAGAGGTATTTCTTGTCACCAAAGATCGCATGAGGCACAAGGGGAGAGGATATATACACTCTAGCCTACCAAACACAACAAAAATGAAAAAAAAATTAATTTTAATTGCACCAAGGATTGAAGTGTGTGGTTCAATTTTAAAGCACCAATTGAAAGCATGAAGATTGTCTTGTTCAATTTTAATGCACCAAGGGAAAATGAAGATTGTCTTGTTCAATTTAAACACCAAATTGAAGTGTGAAGATCACAGGTTCATTTTACTTGCACCAAAATGAAATGTGAGTTAATTTTAGGCACACCAAGGGAAAATGAATCCTATATTAACTCTACAAAATAAACGTTAGTAGATTTTCTCCTTTTTCCCAAATGCTACATGCTACAAACTCTTATTTAACATCAGGATAAAACAGATTGTTAAAGGTTAGTTGAAATTAGAATTAAAATAAAATTGTAAACCTTAACAAACTAAAGCACTATTTTACCTAACAAAGATGTTGAAGTTTAGAACAAAGGTGTTGTACTATCATTCTACACTTTAAGTGTCACTTTTGTAAAAGCATGTCACTTTTACAAAAGCGTGTCACTTTTACAAAAGCTTGCCACTTTTACAAAAGTGTGTCACTTTTACAAAAGCGTGTCACTTTTACAAAAGCGTGTCACTTTTACAAAAGCGTGTCACTTTTACAAAAGCGTGTCACTTTTACAAAAGCGTGTCACTTTTACAAAAGCGTGTCACTTTTACAAAAGCGTGTCACTTTTACAAAAAGCCTGTCACTTTTGTAAAAGTGTCACTTCTACAAAAGCATGTCACTACAAAAGTGTGCCAATTCTACAAAAGCATGTCACTTTCTACAAAAGCATGTCACTTTCTACAAAAGCATGTCACTTTTACAAAATCGTGTCACTTTCTATAGTGCTTTGTAAAGGCGTGATACTTTCTAAAAAAAGTGTTGATCTTTATGACAAAAGTGTGGATCTTTGTGACAAAAGTGTGGATCTTTGTGACAAAAGCATTGATCTTTGTGACAAAAGTGTGGATCTTTGAACTTGCAATAATTTCGACCTTTGAAAAAAGTGATACACTATCAAAACATAAGCGCTACACTATTTTTGGAACCTGTAAGGCCAACAAAGCTCACAAAAAATTGATTAAACAGGGACGTGGGTCCCATCGAGCATGCCAAAATGTCATATGGAAAACTTACATGATTAATTAACAATGAAATTGAACTAAATTCAAGTAAGATATTGATCAATTAGATCCATATTCAATGAAATTTGATTTAACAACATTAGAAAAGACACAATTAAACACTATTCAAAGTAATTGAACCTAATTAATGATGCAAACTTCCCAATCTCATTGTGGATTTGAAGCAAACTTATAGTGTTGTGATGTGGAGTGCTCAAATTTTCCTAATCCATTGTTGCAAAATATTTATTTGAATAGGATTGATTCATAAATTCTCTCAAAATGCTCTCAAATTGCTCAAGAATAGCTAAAAAATTCTAGAGAGTAAGGATGCTATGAAGATTGTGAATCCTTTTTCATGTAAAAATGCTTGGATTTTATAGATTTTGAAATATTGATCAATGGAGAGGATTCAAAATGCTAATCAAGGGATGGAATTGAATTAAGGATGTGAGTGTGGATCAATGGATGGATCAAGGGTCAATAATCCATGAAGGTGTGGATCAAAGATTTAATCAAGGGTCCATAATCCATGGGGATTCAACAAATCCCTTAATTTTAGGAAAAATGTTGGAGATATTATTCAAGTGGAGGGAAGAATTTGAATTTGAAAAGGGAATATTCCGTGAGAATATTATTTATACAAGTTGAAAGATTGGAGGAAAATTAGTTAATTAAACAATTTAAGAAACTAATTTAATTGTGCAAGTTGGAAGAATTCAGAGTCTTAATTAAATAATTGTGAATTATTTAATGAAAGAGGGATTATTAGCATTGAATTAAATAATTTGACATTATTTAATGAATATGTTAGAAAATAGTGCGAGCAAGCAGAATCTGAGTGTGTGATATACTTAGGACATTTTTAGGTGTGTACAATATGTATGAGCAACTATGTGATAACTTGGTTTCTTTGACACATGATTGCTACTGAGTTGTTTTGCAAAGTTTAAGTTATGTTCATGAGGTTTAGGAGGTCCTATAATGAGAGGTGACTTAGGAGGTCTAACAATTAAATGAATTTTAGAAGGTCCAATATTAAAGGAATTTTAGGAGGTCTAATAACTAGAGGAGACCTAATAGCCAATTGTGCGTTCATAATCTCAATAGATTTAACTTCTTGTTGATGATATTATCTTGAGGGGAGATCTAATGTCACCTTAGCATATTCATCTAAGCAAGCCATATTACTATATTTTGAAAGATTTATGTATCAATAATTTCATTCTCTTGCACCATAATATCTTCCCAAGTATTTTGGGAGAGAAAAAAACAAGATTCTTATGACACTGAATGATTGAATCCTCTACCACCAAGATACCTTTTTCACAAGTAAGTGAGTTATCAAGAGAAGAACAACTATGATTGTCATGATTATCCATGATTACGCCGTCTTGCACCAAAAAATTCTCACAAGTGGGAGAGATGTTAGGAGATAAATGAAGATTAGCAAAAGTGATATTAATAAATTTGTCAACGATTTCATTATCTTGCCCCAAGATACTCTCACAGTTAGGAGAGATATTGGGAGAATGACTAACATGCTTGTCAATGAATTCATTTCATTTCCTTACATTTTACTCATAAGTAGGGAGATTGTAATTATACAAGCCATGTGTTACCGGATCAAAACCACATCTTTGAAAAGGAAACATATTGTTACTTTCCTTATGGATCAAATGATCAAAATCATATAGGTCTAAAAATAGAATTCAAAAACAGACATCAAATCTAGACAAAGGACATTGAGAGAGCTTTGTCATAGAAATTTGAGCTCAAAATGGTAGGACTAAGTCACCATAAGTGGACTAAATCACCATATGGTGTCTATGTCCTACATAGCTTTTTGCAAGTTTCAAAATTTGATTATGTACTATACTATTTAAGGATCTCTAGTTTGCTTGCAAAAAGTTTTAGAAATGAATTATTTTATAGAATTTACTCAATTTATGCCAATGTGATTCAAAATGCATGTGTGCAACAATGTTTAAAATGTTTTGAAAATTTTGAATGCAATTTCCAAATCTAAACTACAACAATTGACTTATTTTAAGATGCCAACATCTAAAAATGATGATTTTGGTGAAATTTTGAAATTAAACAATGCACTTTTTTCACTTTTTTGAACTATATGAAAGATGCCTAAATACATGCAGTTAAGAATTTCAAATTAGAGATCTACAAGAAGAAACAGACCAAAGACATAGAGACAAAGAATTGTGCAAATTTTTGTTGAGTTACCAATAGGAGGATAATGGCGCCCAAGGGTGTCTCTGTCCTAGATAGGGTAGGTGAAAACTGAAAGTTTGAATGTTTATTAGATTGCTCAGGGGTTATGTTTATGTGTGCAAATAGGTCTGAAAGTGATTTTTTTCTGTGTGATCGATTTTTAGAAGTATATCCAATGTATATTAAAAACAAATCAAAACACACCGATAGAACATTACATCAAAATAGAAAATTAAAATAACAAAAATGCAAACTCAGTATTTTGTAGTTGATGTCGTCCTATCGTCCTCTATCTCCAGTGTTTTTGTCGATTCCATCTTGCTCTCAGATCGTGCGCTAGGCTCAACAAAAGGTCTTCCTAGAGAATGAGATTGAATATGAATGCATGCAATGCTATGCTAAGACATGATTATGCTGATACTAGACATGATTGCTAAAGTGAAAGATTATGAAATTGATAAAAAACTAAAGATGATAAAAACAATATTAAAATGCTAGAATGATATAATAATTTACGTGTGTTGTGTGTCGTAACCAATGCTTGGATTCACAGGGGTATTTATAGAATTTTTGAAAGATTCTGATTGGTTGATGTGATCAACAGTTGTGAAAATTCCTGGCAGATCGAACGGTTGAAGATGGATGAGACTGGAGAGAAAAATAGAAGAAAACAAAAAACAAGATTTGTTTCCTTTTTCATAGAAGAGATAAGATGAGATGATAAAGATGAATTGTAAAAATCATCTTTTTGTGAGATTTTGGAAATATTTAAGAAGATAAATAATGACTTATAAATTCATTATTCATTTATTGGTGACATGGAAGATTTTCTTAATTAAATAAAATATTTAATTAAGATTTGAAGAATAATGGAGGATTTCATAATTAAATAAAATATTTAATTATGATTTGAAAAGATATGAAAGATATTTAATTAAATTGCTTAAGAAATGATATGTAAATGAAATTAATTAAATAAAATATTTAATTAATTAGAAGAAATATTTGAACAAGAGAAAGGAAACTAAATTCAATTAAATCAAAGATTTAATTAAACTTAAATGTGATAATTAATTTAAATAAACAATGATATTTATTTAATTAATTAAGTGGACTTAAGAAAGTGGTAATTAAATAAAATAAATTTATTTAATTAAAGTGGAAGAATAAAGTGTATGAACAATATAATTAAATTAATTAAATTTAATCATATGTAGAGGACTTTTAGAGAAATTAATTAAATAATAAAATATTTAATTAAATGCCAAGATTTAGACATGGCCAATTTTATGCATATACATTTTGCCCCTCTTTGAAGTGATGTGTGAAACGCATTGCTTCAAAGAAAATATTCCTGCTTTTGAAATTTGCTTCATTTGATTTTGTCCTTGATTGGAAAATTTTAACTGATATGCCCCTGATTGAAAAAAAAAACATTCCTGATACTGATGATGCCCCCTTGGGAGATAAATTGCTAATGATGAGAAAGCGTTGAGTTGATGAGGAAATTTGGATGATGAGAGGGATGGAGTGATTTAGCTCCCGATAATTGATGAAAAGATGCCCCAGTTGAAAAAAAAATGCCATCAAAAACCCACTTTGTTTGACCCTTAAAAGGTAAAAGAGTAAAAAGGCAAGTCATTTTCACTCTTTGACTTTTAGAAACTTTTTGCTCTGACAGTGACTTGGCGAGATGGAGATCCCGTATCATAGGCATAGATTCGAGTGGTCCCGCCGATATCAGAGACTAGCCTCATATGGCTCACTGGTGAGTCAAGTGAACCCTTTGTGCTTTGAAAATTTTCATTTTTAGTCAATTTTTGAATGATTTTAGCGTGAATTTAGGTTTTGCACTAGCTGTTGTAGCAATTTTAGGAAATAGAATAGCTCATTCGAGCTTTCTTTTAGCACATATAGGTCATAAAATAACACTTTTAGGTTTTACGTAGTTTAGCGCATTCGATAGTCAAACTAGTGCATATAGGATGCCGATAGAAAATTTGTACATTAGCGCATTTGGGAATCAAAATAGTGCTTTTAGGGTTTTAGCGCATCGGGTAGATAAAATGACGCATTTGATTAGTGATTTAGCACTTTTAGGGAAATGGCGCATAGAATAGCTGATTTAGCACTTTTAGGCCACAAAGTAGCGCATTTGGGAAAATTTAGACAAAATGCTGTTTTGATGAAAATGATGATGAATTATTGCTTCGTTGGTCAATAGATAGTAAAATTGTCATGTCATCATGTTGATAAATTGATAACTTTGCTTCCCGAAATAGAAAACAAAAAGTAGATAGCTGATAACTTTGTTTCCAAAGAATGAAAAACAAAGAGTAGATGATGGATTTTCTTTCTACGATAGAAAACAAAGAGTAGATTGATTGAAAACATATCTGCATTCATGATTGAAGTACAAATAGGATGATGATTTTGATTGTGTGATAAATTTTTTTTTCCTGCAAAAGAAAAACAAATAGTAAATGATGATAGAGTAGACTGATTTGATGTGCAGATAGGTAGATTTTGTATTGATGTCTTGATATGATTTCCGTGATATGGTTCACGTGAAATGATGTTTGATATGAAGCTGATATGTGTCCTTTGATTGATATAGGTCTTTTGATATGAATCTTGATTGAGGTAGATAGATTGCTTTGATATGAGTCGGTTTGATTGTCCTTGTGATGACCAAAAATAGGAGGTTTTCAAAAACCTCCAGATTAAAGAGCGCTTCCCTATGGGTTGGGAGAGGATACGAGATTTGACACCTGCCGATGTGTAGTTGATAGTTGGTTGTGGGTTGGGATCCTTGTTGTCGATGCCTCCTATTCAGGTCAACAGGGGACTATTGACTGCATTAGCAGAGAGATGGCATTTAGAGCATAATACCTTTCATTTTCTGACTGGTGAGTTGACGGTGACCCCAAAGGATGTATACAGGATTTTGGAGATCCCGGTGGTAGGTGCCCTTGTGTTCTATGATCACAAGGAGTTGGGTGGGACAAATTCCCTCAGGAGAGTGTTTGGAGATGCACATATAGCAAGGTACTAGGTGTCGTGGGAAAACTTTAGAGGATATTCGACCTTACTTGCAGTGTTGGGTACTTTCATTGGAGGCTTCCTTTGTCTGGATTGTTGGTCAAAGGGGCTATCAGTTGGATGGGGGAGGATCATCAAGCAGATGATGGTTCAGTCGAGGAGATATGCTTGGGGGAGCTACATGCTAGCTCATTTATATCATGACTTGCACCAGGTAGTATACAAAGGGTCTTCGAGCTTGTCTTGTGGTGTTACCCTACTCCAGATCTAGGCATGGGAGCATATTGTTGTTACTAGACCGCTATGTTTGAGGGTTAGGCTGCGAGGCAAGCCATACGTGTATGCATATTCTATTTCACTTGTCCAATCCAAGTTGGGAAAGGTGGAGTACTAGAGACGGACCTTGGATGACATGGATGTTGTGATATGGAGGCCCTATACAGATTGTGATCTATGGGACACAGATCCCTTGGAGATGCTATTTGTAGGTATACCTTGGTTCTTGATAGGCCGTACACCATTCATTATAGAGATATTTTTGGCCTTGCGAGTACAGAGACAGTTTGGTTTTACATAGGGTATTCCTCAAGGAATTGCACACTATGGACGGTGCAAGGATGAGCCTAGATGGGGTCCTTGCATTTCTTACCAGGTTGCTTATACCAAGTATACAACATTATAGCCAAAGGTATGGGATGCCAGACCTGATATTGTTGATGCTGGCATGTCTGAGGAGTACTCGATTTACTATCACACACACCCATTTCTGAGGTTCACATGTCTAGATGAACCGACACCCATCTTGGTGGCACCTCAACCAGGGGTTGGGAGATAGGAGGATGTGTTAGGTGGGGAGCAGGCAGTTGGCAGAGGAGAGGAGGAGGAGAGTGGAGATGGGGAGGAGAGCTTAGATGATGGTGATGGGGATGACATCGGAGATGATGGAGGGGAGGAGCAGAGGTCAGTGAGGAAGAGGACTGATATCGCGGGCAGTTCTTAGGGTGAGCAGAGGCCAAGGAGTGATACTAGAAGTCAAAAAGTGATCAGGGTCACCGATTCAGTGCAACAAGCACAAATAGATACGCTACAGGCCCAGGTGTAGGCACTTCAAGGGCAGCATGTGCAATTGTAGAGCCAATTGGCTCAGGCTCAGAGTTTGACAGTGCAGTTATAGGAACAGGTACAGGTACATCCTCCTACCCCAGACTCAAAGGGAGCCTAGTTGATGGCAGAAAGGGACTCTTTCTGACATAGGGCAGTGGAGGCAAAGGGTGTAGCGCAGAGGCTCATAAGCACTGTTGAGAGTGCATCGTTGTGAGAGGCCATTGCAGAGGGCTTTGAGATGGCTAGAGAGGCCGAGTACTATCAGGTGAGGTATGAGGAGTTGTGTCCTCCTGAGCGCAGAGAGCCTTACCCTCGATCCCACAACAGGACTAGGAGCAGATCCTAGACGACGACACAGAGTAGAGGGGTCACAGGCCTCGAATGGATCCTGATATAGGGACTAGTGGCATGCCATCATCCTCGAGACCAGTTCCATCAGGGGGTCCACTAGTCAGCATTGATTTATCAATACAAGATGATGTATATTATTTTGTGGGAGCATGTATATTGTTTTTTATCATATCTCATTTACCTCTCTATATTGTTCAATTTCATTTGGACATTGGACATTTGTATTTATTTTTGATGAGCGATGATATGCAACGGCGATGAGTTTTGATGATGTGTTGTATATTGAGATGATGATGTGTATTTGTATGTGTGATGAGATGGATTTTGATATGTATGTTAATGATTTTATGACTAACCATGTGATGCATGATGATTCATGTTATGATGCCGATTTGTGATGTGTACTAATGATGTCATGCAGGTGGATGATATGTTGTGTTGAAATGATATGATATATGATAGGACATGTTATGAAAATGTATGTTTTGCAAATGATGTGGAAATGTAATGTATGAATGAAATTTTTGTTTTTGGATTATTCAAATGCAATAAATGATGATGATGGATGTTGTGTTTATGAGATGGATCATGAATGTGTAGTATGTATATGAATTAGGAAAAAAATATGAAATGATATGTGAGATGGGTCAAATGTTATGTGAAAAATGGCATGATTTATAAATAATATGAAAATGATAGATGGGTAAAGATATGATATGAATATAATGTGACGAATGATAAATGATAATGTAGTAATGAAATGATAATGGAAGGAAATGTAATGAAATGATAGTGTAATGGTAATGTAACGAAAAGAAATGATAGTGTAATGGTAATGTAGTGAAAGGAAATGATAGGAAATGATAAATGATATGAAACGATAATGATAAGTGAACATGATAAATGAAAATGATAAATGAAAGGAAATGATAAATGAAAATGATAAAATGATAAACGAAAATTTATAAGTGAAATGAAATAGATTATAAGTGAAATGAGTCATGATAAATGAAATGGTAATGAAGAGGTAATGAAATGATAAGTGAAAAGAGATTATGAATTGATAAGTGAAATGGAATGATAAATGAAATGCTAAAATGAAGTGAAATGATAAAATGAAGATGGTAAATGGGATGTAACCTTGTAGAATGAAAATGACATGGATATGAAAATGATCAGTAATATGTTAATGATATGAAGATGATAGATAATATGGAAATGATATGAAAATACCTAAGGGATAAATGAATGATAAAAAATGATAAATGATCGAAAATGAATGATATGAAGATGATATAAAATGAGAATGATCAATGGCATGTAATGAAATTATATGATATGATAAATGATAATGCATAATGATGGATACCTAAATGATATGAAAATGAATGATAAATGATAAAGTATATGATATGCACAGGACCTAGATGAAATAATAATGATTAATGAAATGAGGATGAAGATGAAAGATGATAATGAAAAAAATGTTTGAATGTCCTCCACAAATAATCCAAAGAGACATGACAACTGTTGATGTTTTTGTTCAGCCTTTCAAAACTCTAATGCAAATCTAGTATGTAGATATGTACAGTGATTTAAATGAAATGCAAATAAATGAAACCAACCGTTTGTTGAGCCTTCTATGAGCTTTCCCGAATCATCATAGAGCATTTTAAAATGATGGAAGTATGTACAAGCATTAGAGGGGAAATTAGCACCAATGATGACTTGAGTACAACTTTCATGATTTTTGATATAGCAAGTGAACACAAGCGTCGAGGTATAATTGAACCGAGATGACCTGAGAATTTCTTGCATAAATAGACAAAGATTAACCACTTTCTGATGCAAATGTGGAACTGTCATCAATGATACGCTTTGGAAATCATGTCTCGCAACATATTTGCACCAAATTGATAGTTAACCTCAAGACAACAGACAAAGAAAAATCATCCTCTTTCCTTGCCACTCTAGTTCAATACATCATCGAGTGTGCTCCAGAGAGATGATATCAAAAAATCAAACAACCATTGTTCAAAATATAATACTACTATTCCAAACATTATTCAGATTTTAGATCATCCAAATATGAGTCATGATATGGTACTTAGCTGAAAAATATTGTGATATGGATCAATGATTGGAGAGTTGTTCATAGGATTTGATTGTTTGTTTGCATGATTGGATTTTATGTCATTGTCTAGTTGTTTTGGTAAAATCTGAAAGTTGAGTGCCCCTAGTATGTCAACATTTGCCCCCAGTATTGACACAACTTGCTAAAATGGATATGTAAAATGATCAAGCCATGGTAAGACGTTAGTGTTCGAGGCAAATGATGGCAGTATGATGATGGTATGGACCTAAGATGATTGAAAGATGCATGAAATGAAGGTTGAGAAGCTAAGTGCAGAACATGAACCAATAGATGGAGAGCTACAAATAGCGTCTGTTTGCCAGATTTTCACTATTTTTTTATTGCATTTTTTTATTTCTTTTTAATTTTTATTTCTTTTTTCTTTTTTTTTTAGGACTTTTTCTACTGTTTTTGTGATTTTTTTAGGATTTTTTATGCTGTTGTGATTTTTTCAAGACTTTTTATGCTATTTTTGTGATTTTTTCAGGACTTTTTATGCTATTTTTATGATTTTTTTAGGACTTTTTATGTTGTGATTTTTTCAGGACTTTTTATGTTGTTTTTGTGATTTTTTCAGGACTTTTTATGGATGATGATGAATTCTTTAGACATAATACTTTTTCAGGTGCATGTTGTTGATAGGTTCGTCAAATAGGCCCCCTTCTAGTGTTGATAGCTTGTATGCTCCTGAACTGTATACATCGATGATCACGTAAGGACCTAGCCAATTTGGTTCAAACTTACCTCTCTTCTCTCTGTCTTGCTAATTGCGTGGATTCTCCTTCAGAACAAGATCACCAACCTGAAAGGTACGCGTCTTGACTCTGTGGTTATAGCTACGAGACATAATCTGTTGATATTCTTTCAAATGATCAGTTGCTCGTTGTCTCTTTTCATTAAGGAGTTCCAGTTCTTGCAGTCGAGAAACTCTGTATTCATCATTTGTTGTGAAACCCTTTAAGGATACCCTTAGTGATGGAATCTCAAACTTTAGTGGAAAAATGGATTTTTCTCCATAGACAAGAGCAAACGGTGTTGCTCCTATTGGCGTTCATATGCTAGTTCTGTAGGCCCATAATGCAGGATTAAGCCAAACGTTCCAATCTCTCCTTGCATCATTCACAGTCTTTTTCAAGATTTTCAGTATTGTTTTGTTTGAGGCCTTTGCTTGGCCATTCCTTTGTGGATAATAAGGTGTTGAATATATGTGTTGGATATGGAATCTTTCACAAAGTTCATCAACATCCTGATTCTTGAATGGTCATCCATTATCTGTGATAATGGAGTTGGGAATGCCATACCGACAAATGAGATAATTGAGTATGAGCGACAAGATTTTTTTTTCCGGTAACCTTAGTTAGAGCTATTGCCTCAATCCACTTGGTAAAGTACTCTGTCGTTGTGATGATAAACTTGTGTCCGTTTGATGATGAGGGATGAATCTTTCCAACTATATCTAACCACCATTGAGTGAATGGTTGAAGGTCTTGTGCAGGAGCATGGATGAGATTCCCATGTATCTGACATTTTGAGCATTTCTTCACAAAGGTGAATGATTTGCTCTCCATAGTCGACCAGTAGTAGCCCATCCTAATCAATTTCTTCGATAAGGTCAGTCCACTCGAATGAGTACCACAAATGCCACCATGAACTTCTTGTGAAGCCTTGTCAGATTCATCACGTTCAAGACATTGAAGTAAAATACCATCAAGACCGTGGTGATAAAGGGTGTCAGCGATAAGTGTATAGCGAGAGGATTGGCGAATAAAATTGTGCTTTTGGTTATGAGATAGGTCGAGTGGTAAGATGTCATCTTTTAGGTAGGCATAAATCTTTCCATACCAAGGTGAATCAGATCCTACTAAGTGGAAAATGATTTGGATTTCAGGTGTGTCATAGGCAAGTGCAAATGATTGTTCCACCATAAATTCATAGCGAGCCTGATTTTTTGGGAGTTGTAGCAAGGATGCGATCATGGCCATAACGTCAGCTGCTTTGTTATCAACTCTTGGAATTTGTATGAACTTGATATCTATGAAATACTTCTTGAAATTGTCAACCATTTTCTTATATTGCAATAGTTTGTCATCTTTGGTTTGATAATCATCATTGATCTAATTAATGACTAACTGTGAATCACCATAAACTTGTAGTTCAGTGATCCTCCATTCCAATGCTATCTTGAGTCCAATGATTAAAGCTTCATATTCGGTTATGTTATTAGTGCATGGAAACATTAGCTGATATGACCGAGGAATGATATTTCCTTAAGGTGTGACAAAGAGTATGCCTACCCCCTATCTGTGTTGAGTGATAGAACCATCAAAGTATAAAGACCAAGGTTGCTTTGATTCTGCCGTGAAGACATCGGCGTCTAGAAATTCAATGTGAATGGGATGCGCTGCTTGTAGAGGTGCTTCAGCTAGTTGATCAGCAATAACTTGTCCTTTGATTACTTTGCGATCAACATAATGAATGTCAAACTCGCTTAGGATCATGACCCATTTTTCTAGCCTTCTTGTCAGTGTAACTTTTCTCAATAGATACTTGAGTGGATAAATCTTTGCAACAAGATTGATTGTATGATTTAACATGTAGTGTCAAAATTTATGTGATGCAAAGACTACTGCGAGACAAGCCTTCTCAATGAAAGTGTAGTTGAGTTCATGATCAATTAGCGTTCGAATGATGTAATAAATGACACGTTCCTTTCCTGTAGAGTCCTCTTGTGCTAATAATGTCCCCAAAGATGTCTCTATTGCAGCAATATATAAGATCAGAGGTTTGTCTGGATTTGGTGGTACTAGTACTGGTGGGTTCATCAGGTAATATTTGATCTATTGAAAGGCCAATTCACACTTATCATCCCATTTGAAAGGAACATTCTTATGCAATAGATGTGTGAAAGGTAGGATTTTATCAGCCAGCTATGCAATGAACCTTCGTATAGATTGAAGTCATCCTTGTAATGACCTCAACTAACTGATATTCCTTGGTGGTGGAATTTCCATGATTGCTTGCACCTTGGAAGGATCTACTTCAATTCCTTTTGCTGACACTATGTATCCTAAGAGCTTCCCAGATGTGAACCCAAAAACACATTTCTTGGGGTTGAGGAAAACTTTGAACTTTTCCAACCTTGCAAAGATTTTGGATAACACTTTGAGATGTCTTTCTCTTGTGTATGACTTTTCCAATATGTTATCTACATAATCTTCCATGAATGTGTGCATCATGTCATGAAAATTTGTAGTCATAGCTCTTTGGTAAGTAGCCCCAACGTTCTTTAGACTGAGAGGCATGACATTCCAATAGTAAGTCCCCCATGGACATGTGAATGTTGTTTTGTCCTGGTCTTTAGGTGCAATCTTGATTTGGTTGTAACTAGAAAAACCATCCATTAAGGAATACATGGCATAGCCAACTATCAGATCAACTATACTATCGATGCTTGGAAGCGGGAAGTCATCCGTAGGACATGCCTTATTAAGATCTCTGAGATATGTGCACACTCTGACACTTTTGTCGGGCTTGGACACAGGAACGATGTTGGAGATCCATTTTTCATAGTCGATCGATCTTATAAATCCCACATCAAGGAGTTTTCAGAGTTCTTCTTTAACTAGTAGTGCAACATGAGGATGCATTTTTTTGAGTTTTTGTTTCACTGGTTTAACTCCTAGTTTGATGGAAAAGTGATGCATTATAAGATCAGGATCAAGACCTGGCATGTCTGTGTAAGACCAAGCAAATTTGACTTGATTTGTTCTGAGAAATTCCATGAATTTAGGACTTCTTTATCTGTCATTGATGCAACTAACTGTAGAATCTTTGGTTTTTCTATAGTTTCAAGATTAACTACTTTTGTAGGATCAATCAAGATAGGAGATCACTCATGATAATGATTTGGGAGAGTTTCAAGTATCCCATCATTAGGTTCCTTAAAAAGGTTTTCACCATCTGATACACTCTTTATTTTATCTTTTGTTTGATCTAACACTGCCAAATTCTGGTTTTCACCATTAGATCTTTCTTTTTGATTTTTACTTTTGCAGCTAGGAGACTTGACACTCTCCTAATTAAAGACTCTAAGCCAAATATTACTATTGGAACAATCATTTGTGTCATATGTGGAAAGGAAGTTCATGATAGATTCGTCGCTTGGGAACATAGGTAAATCGATAGGTCCGGATGAATCCCAGTCAATGAGATCGGGATGGATCAGTGGTAGTGGGTCATTGGGTTGCATGAAATCGTCTATGGTTATGGTCATAATGGAGTTGTCTGTAGGATCTGAGGTATGTGGCAAATCAATGATGGTACTGTTATCATGATAGTCTTGTTCGATTAAATCTAACTCGGTATCACTAGAATCATAGTCACCTTGTAGTTTAGATTCTTGCAGTTGGGACCCTGACCCTTCACCTTCGATTATAATTGGGGTGTAATTGTGTACCACATCAACCCTTTTGTCCCTCCATAACTCATCATTGTGGATGGTATCCCATTCGTATTCACCAGAGTCTGTGTCAGAGTTATTATCCATGAAATTCTGGATTGCTGTCAAACATGCTTCTCTTGTATTTTGGACCCTTCTTGCAATGTGAGAACAATATCATGTGACTACTTAGATGTTGCTTATTTTGAGTTAGTATCATAGCCTACTCCTATTTTATCTTTTGCAACAAGTCCTAGAAGGTGAATAGGCTCAACTACTCCTTTTCTTTTTCGAATAGGACCATTACTAGCATAGCCCATCTTTTGCATGATTTAATATCCTTTACCATATTGATCGGTAGGTAGCTTGACATTAAGAACTGCTTCATATTCATCTTTATAGAGCCAACTTAGAACTTCTCTATCCTCAGAATCTTCCACGGGGAATTTTTCTTTGATAAATCATCCATTAAACTTTGTATTTGGCTCTGTTGGTAGTTGCGTTGATGTTGATGCTACAAATATTTGTTGTTGTGCGATAGAGGGTTGTCCATGTGACCGAGGTGATATAGGTAGATTAGCAAGACAAAGGGAGTACTCCCCTACTCCATTTTCCTTGAACTGTAGTTGCTTGTCAAAGCTTTTGGTTAACTAACTGATTTGTGTATCAATTTCGAGAGAAGTATTAGTAGGAGCTTCTCGATTGTTGGGAACCAAAGTGTCTTGACTACTAGCTTTGATGTTGGCACAAGTCTGATTGTTTGAATTATCAGCCGGTATTGTGATCTCCTGTCCATCATAAGGAAACTTAAGACATTGATGATATATGGATGGGACAACTTGCATTTCATGGATCTAAGGATGACCCAACAAGATGTTGTATGCAAGATCACGATCTAATATTTGATAGAAAGTATTCTTGATAACAGGTCCCACTCTGATTGGTAGCATGATTAAACCCTTGGACGCTCTTTCCTCATCATCATAGGCTTTAATAGTAATCTTTCTTTTGGGATCAATGGAGTCCTCAGGAAATCCTGAAGCCCGAACTAACTTCATAGTACATATGTTCAAACCAACACCTCCATCTATTAGGATACGTTTGACATGAAACTTGTGGATCATGACTTCTAAATATAGCGATGAATTATTGGACTGTGTCATGGAGACGTCATATTTTTAAGAGAATGAGAGGCATGTGAGTGAGGACGAGTGTCCCACCATGGATTGAAATCTGTCCACCTCCATATCAGTGGATACAGTTGTTTCAACGAGGGCCTTTTCTAGAATTTCCTTGTGCGATGGGGAAATCTTCAGGAGTTCTAAGATAGAAATATGAGCAAGAGTTTTTCCAAGTTGATTGACTAAGTCATATTGATGTTGAGGTAGGGGCACAGTGGTTTTTGAAGAAGCACCCTTTAAGAAAACTTTAGCTTGTGCCCTTGTCATTGCGTTGACTTCTCTATATTCTATCTTTTCCTTAACTTTTATAACATTGACCCGCTCATCATCAGTGGAGATATGATTGATTATATGATCATTGATATGATTCACACTTTTTCCAGAAGACTCACCCTTTTGATAGTTGGGAAAAGGGTTGCGAAATGCTTGATGGTCTTCGTTTGATTGTTGGTGTCCTATTGTGATGGTGCCATTTTCAATTAAGTCTTGGACTTTATTTTTCAAGGCTTGAGAATTATTCGTGCGATGGCCCTTGTAGCGATGATTATCACAATAGTATGCATCGTTCCATGATGGAGGTTTCACACTGGGTTCAAAATTGCGTTGATGCGGAAAAGTAAGAGCATTTTTAGCCATCAATTCTTTGAATGCAGATTCTAAAGATTGACTCAGTGGAGTAAAAGTTCTTCTGTTAGAGAAGAATGAAGATCGTTGTGGATTTGTATTTGAGGAATTGCCTAAGGCATTGTTGTTGTTATCATTTCCATGATAACCTTGGTTGTTGGCATTCCCTTGATTGGGAGTAGCAGTTTGATTCATGTTATTCCTCGGAGGAGGAGGGTTGTTTCCCTTATTTGAGACTGAGTTGATGTTGTTATAGTTATTATTGCGAGGAGCACTTGGAGCACTAAGAACAAATGGTTTAGTCGAGACATGATTTTCATCTACAACACCATCATTCACCACATTTTTGTTGCGAGTCCAAAACTTAGATTTGTCATTGTGGTGATTCGACGAGCTAGGATTGTCTTTATCAAGTTTTATTATCCCTCTCTGGACCAAGGCACTCTCAATGGTGATGGAATTTTCAATCAATTTTTAAAAAGAGGGAGGACAATGAAGATTAAGACGATAGCTCATCTCTTGATCTAAGTTGTTTATGAAAGTGGTAATCTTTTCCTTTTTAGGAACATGGCATGGATACCTAGCAAACAATATTCTCCTCCATCTCTGAAGAAATGTAATGAATGGTTCACCAGGTTTCTGTTCATCTTTGCAGAGATCAATCATGGTTATTTTATGTTGTATGTTGTAGGAATATTGTGATATGAACTCATTAATCAATTCCTCAAATGTCTTGATAGGTGGTGTTATTTTCGATAGCCATTCCATAGATTAGCCTCCAATACTTCTAGGAAACAAACACATCAAGTATGTGTCCTCATGAGCAAACTCTAGAGTCATATTTCAAAAGTCTTTGATATGATTGATTGGATCTGATATCCCATTGTAACGATCAAACTTTGGGATTTCACAATGTTTGGGAAACAGGATCATGTTGAGACATCGGTCAAAAGGATAAGGACATATGTCATCAAGAGTGTATTTCTTTGTTGTGGCTCCCCCTTGTAGATCTTTAATTTTTTCCTTGTAGTGCTTTAATCTGTTGAGACAAGGCACTAATGTCAGACAAGGATGTTTCATCAGGATTAATTTTTATGTTTTCAATATCAAAATCATGAGGCAATTTAGCTCCTTTGTCAGCTAGCTACAAGAAATATTTTTCTTTATTGCGGTCCAAAATATTTTCTAAGGCTTTGTGAAATTTGGGATCTTGCTCAGCCTCTCTAAGATGTTCTTCATCTCTTTCATCATCACTATCTACAGGAGTTTTTCTCATATCCCTGTATTTGTAGAATGGATTTTCTTCTCTTTCAGCCATGTTGTCGTTAAAGAGGGGATTACTATTCTCACCTTCTTCTTGAGTTCTTTGGGTATGATCTTCTTGTTGAATATCCTCTTTCAACGTATTTTATTGAGAACTTGTAAAAATAGGCATATGATTTTTAAATGTTCTTCTAGACTTAGATCACAATTTGATAAGTGCACAAAGGATGATGTTTTGATCTGATAAGATGAAAATATTATGATATGATCAAAATATGTTCCTAATTATTGATTGTGGCTTCCAATGACAAAGGATGTCAGAATCTTGTTGGGAAAGTTGAATCACGAAATCATAAATTTGTCTAAAAGGTGCACTTTTTAAGATTTGATCCTTGTTTTCAAAGAATGATAAGTATATCAAATAGCCTAATTAAGATCACTGAAGGATTTGACTGGGATGTGTTGGATATTCAATGGAATTTTGTGGTAGATAATCAAACTCAAGAAGCCGATTGTGATTGTGTCGTTGAGATAGAGCTCTTCTTTGGAAATATGCTCGTGAATATATAGTGTATTCGTTAGTAAACCCCTTAGCAAAATCTTGGTATCTATGGAGAAACTGACGGTGATGAAGCAAGACGTTTCAAATTTTATACAAAACCTTCCTTTGTTGCAAAGTTTTCTTGTAACCCAAATGTCTCTTAGGTTTCTTGATCCTATTGACAATCGATTTCTTGAAAAATTTGGTTGATTTCCACTCTCTAAGCATGAGAGAAATGTCAAAAACGTTACTGGACCGAAGATGTTATAAACTCAGATCTGGAAACAGTAAAAAATTCTAGAAAATGATAGATGTGCTACTCTGTACCCTATAAGCGCTTCAGAAATAGGTATATGTGCTAGAGAAACAATCAAATGCACTACAACAGACCTCAAATGCACTACTTTGTGTCCTATATGTGCTAAAAAAAAAGTTTTGGGCAGTGACCAAAAATTGTTTGCACAGGATATGCACTACAATACTCAATGCACTAAAACAAACTCTAAATGCGCTAGAACAGACCTCATATGTGCTATAATATACCCTATATGTGCTAAAACAGTTTTACAAAGTAGTTTTTTGAATAGTTGTGAGCAGTTTCAGCTGAAATTTGGCATGTTCATTTTGGATGATCTTTTATCTGAATTAGTGTGATTGAAAACACAACAAACACTCTGAAAACAATTGTTCTTAAGCCCTATACTAAACATCAAGTGTATGCTCAAAAATGTTTTTGAAATTTTTTTTTCACAGGTTTCACACATAACAGAGAATTCAGGCAGACTCACTCTTAGTACTCAAGTAGGTCATCATAATAATCAACAACCCACATCTTAGAACTGCGTCGACTCACACAGCCGTGTCACCCTCGAAGGGGCGCCCATTTTTTTGTCTTTTCCAGGTGCATACTCAGAGTGACGAAAGTGGATATTGGATCCCTTGAGCAAATAGTCCTTGGCAGTTATATGGTGAGTGTCTTGGGAGAAGATTCTTCCATCCCCTTGTACTATGATTATTAGGATGTTCGAAAACTGACACGGTTGGATACTACACTAGGTTCTTAGTAAGGGTTTCCATTCGGTGTGGCAATAATAAACTCCCTCAGGAGACCTCCTAACCTTTAGAACAAGGGCTTTGGGGATGGTTATCTTGCACACTACTGGAAAAAGTGGGTTTCTCCAAATTTACTTTAAATTTTATAGTGGGGTGGAATAGCCTGGCTTTGGCTTGAACCCACTTGGGTCGTTCCTCTTGGGTGAGTACTTTTTCCCACAAGAGCAGGCCCTCTAAAGGATGTAATAAAGCATTAGAAATTGTAGAAATGTAAAAGGAAAGTTTGGTATTTTGATCACCTAGTTAAGGGGAGAGCATAGATCTATTGCCACAAACACAGTAGACAGTGTTCTTTTTAGAGCCCAAATCACAATGATCTAAACTATGTGAAGATGTTGCTTCATGAAAACAAGTTGTTCAATTTTAACTGCAAAAATCATTGTGTGGTGACTATCTTAGATTGTTTCATTTTAAATCCATGTCTACCCTAGGGTTGCTTCTTTTTAAAAACCAGACGTGACTATCCTAGATTGGTTCTTTTTAAGCCATAAAAGGTCTAGTTTGCGGAAGGCATCAAACTTAGAAACTTGTTTAGTTACACCCTATATGCACTACAACATCATATATATGCGCCACAAAAATAAGTAAATGCGCTAAAACAGATCCTATAAGCGTTGTAGAAAATCCCAAATGCACTAAAAAAAATGCAACAATCTTTTTAAAAAGATTGTAATAAAATGAGTTGAGTATATGTGCTATTTTGTTTCTCATAAGCGTTGTTCTGTTTGCTAAATGCACTGAAACAGTTTCTGAATGCATCGAAGGACCTGTAAAAGCGTTGAAAGAAAATCTGTATGTGCCACAGAAACTCGTGGATGCGCTACAAAAATCTGTGGATGCGCTAAAATGAGAATTTTTGTCTAAAATCTGAATGTCAGAACGTGAAAACCTATCAGAAAACCTGCGAGTAGATGTTAACAATGGGGCAAGGCCCCATGGTGGGCACCAAAAATGTGTGATCGATTTTTAGAAGTGTATCCAATGTATATTAAAAACAAATCAAAACACACTGATAGAACATAAAATTAAAATAATAGAAATGCAAACTAAGTATTATGTAGTCGATACCATCCTATCATCCTCTATCTCCAGTTTTTTTGTCGATTCCAGCTTGCTCTCAGATCGTGCACTAGGCTAAAAAAGAGGTCTTCCTAGAGAATGAGATTGAATATGAATGCATGCAATGCTATGCTAAAACATGATTATGCTGATACTAGACATGATTGCTAAAGTGAAAGATTACGAAATTGATAAAAACTAAAAATGATAAAAACAATGTTAAAATGCTAGAATGCATGTAATATCTAATTTACGTGTGTTGTGTGTCGTAACCAATGCTTGGATTCGCAGGGGTATTTATAGATTTTTTTAAAGATTCTGATTGGCTGATGTGATCAACGGTTGTGAAAATTCTTGGCAGATCGAACGGTTGAAGATGGATGATACTGAAGAGAAAAATAAAAGAAAACAAAAAATAAGATTTTTTTTCCTTTTTCGTAGAAGAGATAAGATGAGATAATAAAGATGAATTGTAAAAATCATCTTTTTGTGAGATTTTGGAGAGATTTAAGAAGATAAATAATGAATTATAAATTCATTATTCATTTATTGGTGACATGGAAGATTTTCTTAATTAAAAGAATAATGGAGGATTTCATTATTAAATAAAATATTTAATTATGATTTGAAAAGATATGAAAGATATTTAATTAAATAAAGATATTTAATTAAATTGCTTAAGAAATGATATGTAAATGAAATTAAATAAATAAAATATTTAATTAATTAGAAGAAAGATTTGAATAGGAGAAAGAAAATTAAATTCAATTAAATCAAGGATTTAATTAAACTTAAATGTGATAATTAATTTAAATAAACAATGATATTTATTTAATTAATTAAGTGGACTTAAGAAAGTGGTAATTAAATAAAATGAATTTATTTAATTTAAGTGGAAGAATAAAGTGTATGAACAATATAGTTAAATTAATTAAATTTAATCATATGTAGAGGACTTTTAGAGAAATTAATTAAATAATAAAATATTTAATTAAATGTCAGGATTTAGACATGACTAATTTTATGCATATGCATTTTCAAATTAGCTCAATTTAAGACAATGTGACTCAAATGCAAATGTATACAAACGTTTAAACAAAAAGTGACAATTGTGAATGCAATTTTGAATGTAGATCTAACCTAAATGATTGAAATAAATCCTAATGCAACTTATGATGCAATATTGTATACAATTTTTTAATTTTTTATGTCTTTTATGATGAAAAAATGAAAACCTAAATGAACAATGCAAACAATGTAATGCTAAACCTAGATCTATGGTTGAATTAATTAAGATTTCAAAAGGTCTATGATGTCGAAATGTCAGGTTAACTAAAATTTAAAAAATAAAAAGGGAACCCTAAGCCTAATATATAAAATCTAGGATTAATTTGCTCCTTTTTCAAGGGTACATTAGGATGCAAATCAACAAGGTGATTAGATTGACTTTTAACCATGAAGGTGAGCCAATTAGACCTTAATCTGCATCTTTTTGAGTCTTGGAATGGGTTGGAATTGATTTTCCTTGATTAACCTAATTAGATTATGTTCCCTAATATGAAAATTGTAAGATCCCGACAATTAACAAACTGTAACAAAGATTTGCAAGCATATATGAGAAGAGTAGAATCACTAGTACACAAACAACAATATATGACTAAATAAACTACTAAAAATTGAATATAAATGACTAACTTTAGTCACGTGACTATTAGTGGTTTATTTGTAGTCATTTATAACACCACTAAATTTATGACTAAACAATTTTAGTCATTTATTTAGCCATTGAATTTAGTCATTAATTTGTTCATTGATTTAGTCATGGTAGTGATTTATTTAGTCATTGATTGTTGTTAACTGGTCATTTATTTAATCATGGTAGTCATTACTTTAGTCATATATTTAATCATATATTTAGTCATTAATCTAGTCATATATTTAGTCATATATTTAGTCATTAATTTAGTCATTACTTTAGTCATATATTTACTCATTAATTTACTCATATATTTAGTCATTAATTTAGTCATATATTTAGTCATATATTTCGTAATTAATTTAGTCATTACTTTAGTCATTAGTTTAGTTATATATTTAGTCATATATTTAGTCATTAATTTAGTCATTTTTATTTATTGGTTTCCATTAATTGGTAGTAAATATAGTCATGAAATGAATAATTTATTAAATACCATAAATTTTATAATGCAAAACTAACATAATATTAAATTTGAACTAAAACATAAAAAAAAATATATATTACATATATGAACAAACTACAACATGCTAGAATTAAAAGATTGATTCAACATCATGATAAATAAATGTAATATATATATATATATATATCAAGTTACAAATGTCAAAACTGTCTAAGAGTATATATGTAAATATAATGAAAAATGTCAAAGTTGTCTAAGAGTTTCCAACTCTTTCAAATACACCATGATAATTAAGATCCCTAAACAACACATTCAAAATACTACATAAAGCAGTTAGCCAAGATGTCTAACATTAACTAGTACATGATAAACTTGTTCAACTATGTCATTTTTTGCAAATATTTTAGTGGCCACCGTGTGAAGGTTCCCTATTTCTCCTTCAGACGAACAACTCTATCTATTTTTTCTTCATAAACAAGGGGTATGTTACTTGTGACCTTTAAAATGTTTACATTTGCATCTCCTGTTCCTTTCAAGTTGACTCCATGTACAATAGATAGGGAGTGAATCTTCCCAATGCCCACAACTTCACCATCAAATTAATCCAACACCCTAACTTTATCCCCTTCTTTGAGTTTATCATTAATACATTTCTGCAAAAAGAAAAGAAAAACACATTATATTAGATAGGTAATGATTACCCTTGTTTGCATAATAAAACAACCATTACTTACTTGCATGTGTGTGTTAAAATAATTGCAAAAGGAAAATTTTAAAAATAATTGCAATGATCTAATTTACTAAAAAACCAACACTCATAGTAGTTCTTACAATATTACTATTAGCTTCATGCTAATCGGATACAAAGGCCACAAATATAAACACTACATTACCATGCATGCATACCAGACACATAAGGTTATGACAACACTATTACACATAAAAAGGGTAGCTAATGCACAAAAACAAAGAATGAAATATGAGAGAACTACTACTACTACTGCAAGGTGAAGGTAAAATACATTGGGATGTACAAAAATAGTGGCATTAAAGCTCTGAAACATAACTCCAAACAGTCAACATAACCTTGTCAATGATGACATATAAAAGAACAAAGAACAAAATGTATTAAGGAAACATGTGACAACCATTAAGAGTAGTCATTGAGGAAACAATGTAGTCTTTCTCTGTGGATTTCATAGTAGTAGTAAAGGAGTAACAAATAAGGTTGGATGTAGAGGTCACATAAATAATAGAGAAAGAGCCTTTTGCTGGTAGAAAATAGTGTATGAGTATGCAAAAATAACTCAGGAATGATGTCCAATGAACAAGTAGTAGTAGCAGTGAGTTTCATGGCTGTAGTAGTGACTTTAGTGCAAGGGAAACGAGTTTTATGGTTGTAACAATGAGTTTAATGGATCGAGCAACAAATATCATTACTAAACAACAAGAAGACATTAAGAGAAAGTGAAAAGAATGTCAAAAGAAACTTTTTTTTAATAACAACCATAATGAAGAGTTAACATTAGATCCGTGAAGGAAAGAATAACAAGTATCATCCAATGAAAGAAACAACACACTAAGTTCAAGATGTTGACAAGGTCAATTACAATACCCTAAAACATAGTCAAGCATCATAAAGTATTGAAGTTCCAACAATCCCCACTGAAAAGTGACAAAGTAGGTACAATGATTGTTGTACAGGTTACATTCAATGTTTTAGTTGTCTATTCACTATTCTATAAGCTTTTTCACTGTTTGGGATCATAACAGTCATTAATACATGAAGGGTTTCAAAATCAAGGAAAAATAACGTTTCATAGTAGCTCACCTCAAGTTCAACACCACTAGTACTATCAATATCATGCATATACTCCTCGAATTCAACATAATCACTATCAACATTGTCCTAAAGTTGTCTAGCTTTGCAGAGAGCTCTATTGACAGGGTCTTTTCCTTTTTGTTTTGCTTTCATATAATTTCCCTGCATGTCGTTTAATCATCATGCAAAGTTAATATAAGTCAAGTAAAGAATGTAAAAGCTATAAATTTTTGTCCACAACTATTATATTACCTCAACTTCAACACAACTATGATTGACATCAAGGCGTTTTTGTTTTCATGCTGCTTTGATAAAATTGCTCTGCATGTAGTTTAACCATCAAGCAAAAAAATATATCCAGATGAGTAATTCATGTAAAAAATAGTCAACAAATCCTTTCTAAGCATAAAAGTCACAATAGGTGGAATGGGTGAAAATCCATTTTTGTAGACTCACAAACCCTCAACTCTATCTTTACAGACCCGTTTTAGCAATTTGACTACAAAATGCACAAAACTCTTCAAGAATCCACCAAATCATAAACAAATTGAAGTTAACTCACCCAACCACCTAATTCAATGCAAAAGAGAACAAGGAAACCTTGTACGGGCAAGTAAAGAAGCTTGGAACTACAAATAATCATTTTTTTTTGAGAAAAGAACAAAATTTCAAGAGTTTTATTATTGCTTTATGATCCATAGCAGAAAAAATATTTTGGGGAAAAAATCGGCAAACCAAAAGTATAATATTTTTTGAAAAAATCGGGAAAAAGTCTAGAAAAAATTAGATTTAAAAAAAAGGTAAAAATTGTAGAACAAGAGATAAAAGCTATTTTTTTGAAATTGAAAGGCATTTCCATAGCATAGAGATATAGAGAGCAAATAAAATAAAGAGTTTAACTAATGAATTGTAAGAAATAGTTTTTTGTAGTTTATATTCATATCGTTGATTACTTTGCATTGCACATCTTTCAAACTCAAAGCATTACTTCACATTGCATAACTAATAACTAGATGCTGATAGATGAGAAAATTTCAATTACAATATACTTTTTACAAAGTCAACCTAAGGAGTTATGCAATTACGTCACATTGTATAACTAATAACTAGGAGCAGTTGCCAATTGCATTTGCTTGTCATGGCATTCTATGAGACCACATTTCTTTGAGGCATTTTTTTAAACAATTCATTGCCTTGTCTATGCTACCACATTTTTCATACATGTCTTCCAAAGCATTTTGTCAAACAGTTCACTGCCTTGTTGCTATGGCTAAAATCCTAAAATAAGTGCTTTCAAACAAGCTATGGATGCTTCGAAAAAAATTATCAAAATCATAATAGTAATCAATAGCATAGATAAAGCGGTGAACTCTTTGAAAAAATGCCTCAAAGAAATGAGGTCTCATGGTGATGGGATTATGCCATAACAATAAAAAGAAATTTGATTGTCATGGCATTCCATCACCACGAGACCTCATTTCTTTGAGGCATTTTTTCAAAGAGTTCACTTCCTTGTCTATGATAACACATTTTTCAGACATGTCTATCAAAGCATTTTATCAAACAGTTCATTGCCTTGCTGCTATGGCAAAAAGCCTAAAACTAGTGCTTTCGAACAAGCTATGGATGCTTGGCTAAAAGCTTGCAGATTTCTACTTCTGTGGCCCACATTGCCAAATTGTCACACCCATAAATGAGTTTGAGACTCCATAATCTTTCCCCGTTCCTAAATAAAAACTAGCACTATTGGCCTAACAATGCCTCATCGGCATAACCCCCATCATAGACTCGCTGACAGCCCGATGAAAGCAGTTAATAACCTTGTATTGGTGTAACAATACCCTATCAAGTTGACTCCTAAGGCATCCTCCCTGATAGACCGATAGAGTCAACAAAAGTAAGCACATCGTTGTAACACATGAACATCGGTGGAACAAATGTTTGCATTCCATCAATGGCCCGATATAACGAATGTTTGCATTCCCTTGATGAAAGCAGTTAATAACCTAGTATCGGTGTAACAATACCCTATTGGGCTGACTCCTAAGGCATCCTCCCCAATAGACTGATAGAGTCAACAAAAGCAAGCACATTGTTGTAACACATGAACATCAGTGGAATGAATGTTTGCATTGCCTTGATGGCCTGATATAACCATGGATTATTAGGAATTAATATATATCGGGTGAATCGGTCTTGTTTACCTTGTTCATGGGCCAAATGTGTATTAAGGGATTGGCACCTCCTTATGGTTTAAAAGCTTGCACTTCTGAGACCTAACATATCATTCATTGATCTCATAGTTATTTTTTCATAAAACTCATAGTCACAACATTTAGGACAGTCACAATGGATTTCAATGAAACAAAAGGAAAAATTTCATAGATTCATTGTTTTATATATGATCGTAATACTTTTCCTAGAGATCACGAGAGTAATTTTATAAAGGCATGTTGTGGAAAACATTTATGAAATTTGTAGACATCTTTAGAATACAATATAAAGATGTTATAGTTGAGAATCAAAATATTGAGGGATAGCCTCTTACCTGATCTGAACCCATGGAATTATGGTCATTCCATGCAGAAAATATAGGCTTAATAGAGGCAACCAACTATGAAACTTTCTCAGTGAGACAGTTTAAGCAACTCATTATATGTTGGTAGTCTTCATTTGAGTTGACATGATTTAGAGAGGCTCTTACTGGGCGTTCAATAGATGGCTGTGAAATCTCTGTTGATGAACTAGATTTACTCTTGATACTAGTATTAGATTTAGTATGATCTAGTGCTGCCATATAATTGACAACATCTTCTACACTTGCTTCTCTATTATTGTTTTCCACCTAAAATACAATGTCAATTTCAACACATAGTTAGTTCAATAAAAAATTGAAATAAATAACATAATGTAAATTGAACCAAAAATCCATACACTTACTCCACATTTATCCATTTTGGCTTGCAACCCGCCTTGGCCATATGTATATTTAGTCCTCACATTATCTCTTGCTATCTTACCTCTGTTACTCTTTGTTAAATATTCTTCGGAACACATACTTTCTTTCAATGCCTCCCACTATTTGGGAGATAGAGTGGAGTCTAACATCTCTTTTCCCTCCATGATTGTTTTTCTGCAATTGTACCTAAAACTATTCATCAAAAGTCTCATCTTGTGCTTGTAATATTTTCTAGAGATTTTTCCACCAACAGTGTCAAAGGCATTTTCCATTTTTTGTATAACATATTCCACATTTTATGGATCTTGCTCTGAAAATTTTGATTTGTAGATATCCAAATGGGCCCTACATCTTGCACCCAACTCGAAGGCCCACCTTGCAACATTTTTCCCAATGGGTTCACCATCTCTTGATACCTCAACCAAGAATGGCTTCTTCCCTTCTAATATTCTTTCTTTTGTGTTCCTCTCTATAGATCTGTATAAATATTGACTCAATCTTTGTCTTTTAACATAAGTAGGCACATCTTCCATTTCACCACTACAAATATTTCTAGCTGATCCACTAATTCCTTCAAAATTTGTAAATGTGACAAGTGCACTCTCAGGCACATCGGATGCAAACATACTCTCTTCATGACTTTGATTAACTGGAACTTCATGCTCCTTAGCCACATCACATGTGGCATGAGTAGGTAGATCAATAGTGGTCTCCACAAATTTCACTTCATCACATCTATTTTTTTCACCAACTTCATTTGTTGAATCACAAAAGCGTTGGCTTCTACGAGCTGGCAGTACTGTATCTTTACTTTATTTTTGTGTTTTCTCTCCATTTTCTCTGCTCTCTTTTTCTTGCCTGCAAAAAAAAAAAACTATATCGTGACTTATATACATAAAGCTCTTGCCTATAAAATTTCATTAAACACTATTAAACAAATAATTTACTACTTAGTGCATGTTGTGTACCTGTCCTGCAAGTTTTGTGTTGGTAAGAATAGGAAGACACACGTGCCCAAGGGTGTCTTTGTCCTTGTAGGGGTGTCCTAGATCTATTTTTGTAGTCCTCTGATAGCAGATCTAAGCTCCCAATTCCCACCTGCAAATTTTTCGGATCACTGTCGGATAATTTTGTAGGTGAGTTTTTGTGAGTTGACAAGGTGTAGGGTTTTAGATGCAACAACGGATAAATGATCTTCAAAGTTCCTTCAATCCTCTCCAAACCTAAAACCTGTGCATTCAAAGAGAGAGGAAAGGTTGTGCCATTTAGGGGCTTGCCTTAGTCAAACCCTATGTTAGTGTTTCTACTTCCACAATGGCAATATCGATGATAGAAAAGGTGAATTATAGGAAGGAATGATGAATCAACAAAGTTTTGCAACTCACCACCCTTTAATAGCTTCCTTGAAGGACTAAAGTCATGCACATCACCTCGAGGTCTTGGATCTTTCTTGCTTGAAAGCTTGAACTTCTTGGAGACCTACAACAAGGGTTAGCTTTCACAACCAATGATAACATGAACATACATGAACTCACATAGGATTTGACATGATGATTGGATCTTGAATTACTGCAATGAATATTTTGAAATGGTGCTCTTGACTTGCTCTTGACAATAATTCTTACTCTTAATGTTCACTTGTTGCTAGATAGATCATTTCATTTAATGTTCAAATGATGCAATAACTAGGTATTTATATGCAATTATGCCAATTTTCCAAAAACTAGATCCCAATAGCCAACATTGGAAACCTAAATTTCAAATGTTAAAATACCAGCACCAACATATTCAAATTTTGAGCCTGAAAAAATAGGGGGACAGATCCGCCCAAGGGTGTCCCAATCTTGGCCCTATTTTTTGGGGATTTAGGTGTCGGGGGAAAAACATTAAATAAATGATTTTGTTCTATGCTTGCAATTTATCAGAAAATGGTAAAAATAGGCCTTATAATGCATAATTTAGGAAATTGGGGGGTCAATTATGCTCAATAATTTAGGATCAAAACATAGTGTGAAATTGTCAAAGGTGACAATTTTTAATGCTACAAAGAGTAAATTATCTCCAATTATTATACAGTAAAGTGGTACTTTTACAAGTATCTAGTTGAAGCTCTTCCATAAATCTTCAAAGCCACATTCTTCAAGAGATACTTTTCTATTTTGGGCTTTAATTAAATACCATAGAAGATATCTTTCTTAAAAGTATTAAACCATCTACGTAAGAGCACCCACACCATTTATTTTGAAGACATATTATATTGTATGTTTCCTATAAATGGAATCACTAGCATAGTCAATAATACATTGATCAAATAAATTTGGTTCTTTGTGTAGAAAAATATTTTTAATATGCATTTGTCAATTGTCAATGAGTATAAATCTAGAAAATAGTCTAATGATCATTAGAAAGGAGATCATAAGAGATTTTCATGAACATAAGTATGAATAATTTGTAATTTTTATTTCAAGAAAAAAACTAGGAATGCTACTAATCATATAGTAATTATCCATTGAAAAATTTAGCATCGGCTGAGCTATCCTTTCTAGGTTTTCTCCCCAGATAGTTTATTAGGGTGATAGCCACCCTATTTAAATAGATGATTTATACCCAATAATTTTAGAACTAAAAACTTAGATGTATGCCAAAGAAATGATCTTCTTAGACATATATTAATGTGAGATCATTAAGATGTAAAAATATCAAATTTGATATGAAATATCTAAACCTTTTATATCTCTTTCTTGAATGATACATGATAATATCATAAATTATTTGAGATATGAGAGCTTAGTGTTCAAACACTTAGCCATCACTAATAAATTTATCACTAAAAACATGTGTATATGGATACCTCATGAGTCATAAAAAATCTCTTAGTAATTTCATCACATATGATTGATTATATGCCAATGACTATTCACATATCTAATGAGGTAGGTGGCTATAATATGTAGTTTCTCTTGATATCTGAAAAAGGACACTAGAGGCCTTAAGGTGATTTGACAAGAATCACCATGTCATGTGATCAATTGTTACTATCATCCACCAATGTACCATAGGCCATTGATGAGAGTAATCCTCAATTATTTGTTGCAAGAATATAAATTATGTTACAATTTATTAAACTAAATGGAAAATTGTGTGATATGGAATTAAAAAACATGAGATACTTCTAAGATAAATTTTCTCTATTTCATCAATCAAGTTATACTTAATTGTTATAAATCTATTTACAACTAAATATCTTTTGTTGTAAAAGGTAAATGAATAAGATTTTAAGGATTTAATTCCTCACTTGTGTGGAGATTTTTTTTTGTTGACCTAGAGGTTTCCCCGATCCTTGCAGCAAGCGCTCAGATCCTTTGTGACACTGCCCAACGTTCTCCACCACCCCTTGCCCTGGTCTTACTTTTATGCCAGTTTTTGGGGAGCGAAGGTGAGACTAGTCCTCTGGAGGCACGGACCGCACCCAACACGATTCGTACCATTTATAATCCAAGAGCGTGAGTCGACCTCGAGACCTATATGGGATGAACCCAAAGCCCTTAACCAACTATGCTACCTATTCAGGTCACTTGTGTGGAGAATATGATGCTACAATAAGACATAAGGTTTAATACAAATTAAAATTTAAATGTATAAAAATGGGAGTTTTAAAGATTTAAGTATAGCATTGTCAAATAATTTAAATTCAAACTCTTTTTTTACCGCTTGTAATACATCAACCTATTAACAATTAAAAAAAAAGTATTGTTAATAACACACACGCTTCTAAAAGACCAACATTAAAGACATCTAGTGTATCTCATGTAGGTGGTCATGAGTAAGAATATGGTGCAACCACATATTGAAAATAGTTCTAGCATTTCAAATAATACCCTAAGCATTCATAAGGGGCACAATACGACATTCATAAATTATTGCACATAAAATGAATAATGCACAATCATAGCATGAGTTCTCATTGACATTTAAATGCCAATGTATAGGGTGAACAAATCAAGGCACAATTATCACTAATAAATGTGTAGTCATAACTATTTTTACAATTATCACTAATAAATGTGTAGTCATAACTATTTTAGCCAATAAATGACATGTAGCAATAACACAACCTATGCAAAGTTAGTGCAATTATAGAAGAGAACTCAATAGCATTTAGGGGAGAGGGGCCCATAGTGGAGCGAGGTCCAAAAGTGGGGATAGAAGTAGTCCTTAGTGGGCCCTATAGTGGAGCACCTTAATATCCAATTACAAAACACTTTTTATCCATAAAGTACACAAATTGACAAATCATGTGATGCCACATCAGCACACCAATAAAACATGACTTAGTGCACCACTATCGGTCTCACTTTTTTTTGGGTCTTTTTGGATACCTCAACAAAAAGCATGCTGATGTGGCATCATATTTGATGATGTGGCCCTAAAACGAAATATAGAAGCATGTGAGTTGCCAAATAAACTATTGTACAAAATTGGGAGTGATTTGAAATTTCCACATAGGATTTTCACTATGAGCCCCTCTCCCCTAAACAACATTCTAAATGATCTCACGACCATAATTCTTTATACAAGCAATTTATTTATAATGTGAAGTATAAAGATTACGAGTTAAAACCCAAGTATATCACCTCCAAAGCATAGAAAAGCCTATGAATGAGCATAAATAGTCCATAATACATGAGAATGCCAACCATTGGATGCAAAAATAATTTATAGCCTTCTAATGATCATGCAACCATCCAAGTTCAAACCAATAGCCATACAAATATAGTAGTCATAGATGAACTAGCACAAACTAAATAACAATTTAGTATCCAAGCTCACGTGCAAGCATTTAAATCTAGCACTACCATTCAAAATATAGGAATAAACAAGCAATAAATATAGCAGCCATTAGGAAGGCATAGAAAACTTAAGAGTCTCAAGTAGGTTAAGAACCATCCAATTAGAGGATAGATCAATGGACTACATACCTTAAAAATATTAAAGAAGATGACAACAAATAAGTGTACCATTGGTGTAGGATAAGACACATTAGGTCGAGCTCAAATGTCTAACGTGAAGGGTAGATTGAATTCAATGAAGTTAGATTGAATTCATAGAAATAATTGATTAACATGAATTCACAAGGCACAACAATGTAGGTGAAGAATGGACCCAATTTTTTTTTTTAATATTTTGATATTGGTTATAAAAAAAAATCAAAAATCTTTAATCTCTTTGAGGAAATGGATGCTATTATTGAAGGATAACAATCATATTAATTCTATTTGAAATAATATTAAGTATTATATGTATTTGTTACATGTTTTTATTTATATAGATGATTCTTTCATCTATTTCATATTTGTTATCATATTAGTAAATTTTTGGAGGGGTTCACTTGGTATGATGTGAATTTACTTATAGTGTATAGTAAGCTTTCTTTAGTGAAACATTATTTTCACACTTAATATTCTAAGAAATATGGTGTTAATGAATGAGGTTGTAGCTCATAAGTACAACCAAAGATTTCAATAAAGAGGCTATTAGATAACAATCAAGTGATTTTTTAATTGGGATGTTTGTAGCATAACCACAAGCTCTTCCCCTTACAAGGGAAATACCTAGAATTTTAGGGTTGTTTCTTCCTCAACAAAATGGATGTTAACAAGGGTTAACATATCTATTTCAATACATTAGCTAGGGAGTATTTTGAAGCTACTTAATAGCATAAAAAAATACTTGGAGAAAATGAAATAATGAAATAAAAACACACTATATGTATTTCAAAAAATGACCTTGCACATGTGTTAAATTGAGCATAAATAGGTTTTCCATCAACTTCTACATATCTTCTAGTATAACCTATAAAAATGATTAGTATAGCCTAACACGCTATGATACCATTCTACAAATTAGGATCTTAGGATACTAATCACTATAAACAAAACATAAAATGAGAATCATACACACAAAATTTACACATTACATAAGATATATATGGGGAAAACCCTTTCGGGTTAAAAACCCCATAAAACATCGTTTTATTAAAACACTTAGAAAATGGTCTATTCTAACATATACTAAACCTAGGGAACACTTACCAATACTTCCACATGGTCAGCAATGCCTCATGTGCATAGTGATATAATTCACTATAAATCTCTAAATTCTTCACCTCTCAAATGAGAGAACCTCCTTAAATATAGGAGAAAGGGTGGCATAATACATTAAGGTGTGTAAGTCACATCTATTCAAAATTACCATTCATAAATAATTAATAATCTAATAGTTATTAGATTATAATTATTTCAAATGGAATATGCTTAATAAAGCATATTATATATAAGGTTTAATAACCTTATATTATAACATTATATAATTGTTATAAGGGTATGCCCCCTAATAACATAATGTTCTAACAAATGGTCATCCAGATTGATGAGTTTTTTAGCATGATAGGTTTGATTTGCAAGTTTTCAAGGACCCGATGGAGCTTGTTTCCCACTAATAGGTCAAGCAATGCCTAGTTTTCTACAGCTCTTCCAATATCACCTCTTTTCCTACCATGAACTTATCTATCATAGGTTTCCAAATATGAACTTCACCATTAATGTATTTCAATAATCACCAACTATCAGATTTGATTGGATGAGGTTGCAAATTGAATTTCCATGGATTCCTAGGGAAAATTGTAGTTCCTTGAATGTTACCCATGTCTTGTAGATCAAAAATCCATGACCCAATATTCTTTTAGCCTCTTGCAAAATAATTTTTTGTCATCTCAAGAATTCATGTGTGATTATGCAATAAATTTTACGAGAAATTTCACTCTTCCAAGATGCCATTAATTCTAAGCCATACTCACACCATCAGGAACGTCCCTTACTTGTCTACATATCAGATTTGAGATTGCCAGGTGCCTATTTCTCACATAAAGTTGTGGACTACCTATCAAATGTGACAATTGACCAAGCTGTTGCTATCAAAATTATGTGTGAATTGGAGGAGTTGGGTGGAATTGTAGAAATCTTAAGGATAGATGGATAATTGTCTTAGTTACAAATAAATTGTGAGACTAAATGATGTTTGGAAAAATGTAGGAACATTATCCCTTCCCTGATGTTTTATTATAAATAATCCCACATGTTGACATGGACTGCCCAGATTAATCCACCGTATCCGAGATATGTGTGCTGGCAAGCAAGGAACTATGGCATGAGTGCAAATTGGACAGATAATACTATAGATGTGCAACCATTGAAAACATACAAATATGTGCTTTACCTAGGCATTGGCAACATAAACCATGAGAACACCCAAGTAACAAAGGGATTTAAAGTTCAAAAACTCTTTCTAAAATCTATTTTCTATAATCAATCTGGGTAATATCCTTCATGGGATCCTCCTGATATGCAACTACTGCAAATATTGCATGCCAATTGTGATGGAGAACTTTATGAAAATCTTGAATATACCATGTAAGTGCAACCAAGAAGATGTCAAGGAACAGATGGAGGAGATCTTCAATTGAGATCGGAGGTTGAGAAGGAGGCGATCGCTGTAGTAATTGGCACACAACATCTACAGAAGGCTCATATTCACAATGAAAAATTATTGAAACACTTTCTATACAACGTGGTCAGGACCTTGGGAAAATTTGAGTGGGCTGGAAAAGTTGTGACCATGGTTGTGAATGATAAGTTTCAGGCTGAAGCAATTAGTGTCTTGGTCATCCTGAGTAGAGATCCAAAGAAAGGGCTTTTTGGAGATGCAATCTTTATTGAGACTCTTAGAAAAAAAAGGAAGAAATGAAATAAGCTATTACTCTGATGAGGGAGGGACTTTGGCAGAAATAATATGTCTACATATGCCTTTTATCTATCCCACTATGATACCCTCTTTAGTGTTGTTCAATTGGAAAGAATTCAAACTGTTATTGAGGGATTGAGAACCCTCTTCTATTGTCTTACCTGACTTTAGGTGTCACATTGTAATTCTTTTATTTTATGATTAATAGACTGGGTGTTGTCCCATGACAACAATTTTCTTAAAAATAAAAAAAAAATATTGTTGGGTTCATCCAATCAATTGATTCTTAATATTTGATGCTTGGGATAACATCCTTAACCAATCTCATATCCTCGCCTCCAATCCCCCATCATATCCATTCTTCTTGGTAATTGGGGCCTTGTTGTAAAAGCCTCTCCCTCTCTAATTTTTATTGTTCTTTGACTTGACACCACTTCTTCTAGTTGCAATGTTGCATCAAAGAGGGGAAAAATGTAGACACCCCAAATTCATCACTAACGAGTTTTTTGAAATTAATTAAATAAGTAATTAAATTTAATTAATTATCCTAAAACTAACCATTATCTTACCTTCCTAAAACTAAATAGTTATTCCTATTCCTATTCCTCCCCCAAGATTAATTAATTAAATAACCTTAGTTCCTAATTCTTCCAACTTAATACATTAATACATTAATTACGCCGAAGGTGTCCTATGCTTAGTATTTTGAAGACATTTTTACCTCCGACGGTGTAGACTGCTCGACAGGAAATCGCCTGCTATGAAATCCATCCCAGGCGTTTGTCATTTTTTGTGGATGAAACAAAGCAGAGCAATTATTGCAGCTGGGAAAAATATCCGAGGAATAGGTCTGTTGGGAATAGAGCAGTTATTGCACGAAGGTGGGAAAAATATCTGAGGAGCACTTATTGCAGAAAATATTGACATTGTTGACAGCACGATAGATTTAGATCTCAATTGCTATTTGTTTCTTTGAGAACATGACATCATTATATTTGCTCCGGTTTGAAGAAAAAATTGCGTTTGAGGTGGGTCTTTGATATTAGGGTTTGCACATCGAAATCGTTCACAGCTCGACACCATCTGTGCAGAAAATTCAGGTACCGAGTTCTGCCCTTTAATACAGATCAAGTTGTTCATAATGTTCGCTAGCATTGAAATTGAACAACAAGACGAGTCTTCAAAATGCATTCTCTGTGGCATTTTAATTTGTATCTTTTAGGATAATGGAAGCTTACGGATAAATTTCTAAGTGTAGGGCGTCTTAGATGTACGCATTTACTTCTTATATATTCTTCTATGCCCCCATTTTTGCACAGGTAGGGAGAATGGTAACAGAGGTTACAGAGTCTAGATTTACGCCTGCCAATTGCATTTACTTTAAAGTTTTTAAAACTTTGGCTATCCTTTTGATTTTTTCCATGGCCTTTCTTAAATCACATGACAGAAATTGGTGGGATTCATGTCCTCCTGGATGAGAAAGTCGAGCCTTATAGCATTGGCTAAGGCATAAGTAGTAGCAACAGGGGCATATTAAAAATCAGAACTTGTGAATATGAAAATCTTACTTTCCAAACATTTTAGCTACACAAACTAGCAAAATATCAAATGCCCTGTTTCTACCCCTACTTTTTTTTTTTTTATATGGATTTGCAATCTTCTTAGGAGTCAATAGTTGTTCAACTGTGCAGCCTGTAGTTGCAATATATGGTTAATATTAAAACAAGGCAAATATATGGTTATTGTTAATTTATAACAAATCTGAATCTCTATTGTTCTCATAGGTATAGCATGCTAAGGAAATTACCTACCCATTTCCATTTACTGTGTAATCGTAATAATAGTGTTTTATAATTTACCAGACATCCTATACAGAATTTATACCTAGTAAATATCACTTCACGCAGACCCATATCTTCAAGTGATTCGCTTCAAGTTATTTTAGATAAGATTGAATTAGAGCAGTCATTTTTCACTAATTTGTTTGTAACAGTAATCTGTAAATTTTGTAAGATTTATTTTCAGGTATATTGAAAAAAAGCTACATAATGCATGCCACTGTCTTAGTATAAAATAAGCACATTGTTGTCTGTTTTAATCATGTCTATAAATTAAGATTTAACAATTGCGCAGGTCTAAAATCCAGTTAGGATGGATGGGTTTTAGTTGTTTCATCAGATGATACCAATTAAAGTCAGCATGAGTATGAGTGTTAACAAGTGGCTCTGAAAACAAAGAGATTTAAGAATAACCAACATTTCCAATTTCACAATTACTTATCAGAGAAAATAATCGTTATTTTAGGAAGATTGCTTGACCAAAATTAGGCACAAAATGACATTGGACTTGCCTTACCATGAGGATCAGCAAGGTATTTCGACTCTCCTATATTCCAAATACATGAAATATACAGACCAAACAAATCCTATCGCTAATAGAAAAGCAACTGTGCCCAGTAAAGACCATTTAAGATTACCATCTCATAAGCAGAAAATTTATTAGCTACTTGAGCATATTGCAAATTACTCCTTGTATTTCTGCATATAAAAAACAAAATTCAACAATACCAGGCGACTGGTGAGGAGCCTTAAAACTGACAACATATTCTGGTAAAATGTGTGTATTCATGTGAGTACTCCAAATAATGTAATGCTTTGGATTGGTGATATCATTTATGCCAAAATCAAACTTCTCACAGCTGGGATGAAACTGATGACAGCCAAGGGGAACGTCAACATTCCCCAAAATAACTCGGCACAACACGACATACTGTTCACCATTAATGTCTAAATCTGAAAAAAGAACACTGTAGAGAATAAGTAATAATAGTTAGTCAAACATCTCTTCTTAGAAAGAAGGATAAATATTGGAGAAAAGAACTTTCTAGAATGCAGACATTTGAAAGAAAGCAACACCAAAAGAGATTATCTTTGAACATAATCTTTCATACCTCAGGTAGGAGCAATCTTCTGGAGCAAGATAAGCACCGACACCATTGTAATTGAGCTTTCATGTCATTGAAGAATTTATTATCAACATTGACAAACAATAGAAGCTAATAGACAAGAATAGTATGCAGAACAGCACTGTGTTTTTTTCATTTTTATATTTGATGCAGAAAATTCCAAAATGGTGGTTTTGGTACTATTGAATATGCCATGTTTCATGGACTGTGTATGGTCTAATTGCCTCACAGTATGGAGATGTCACAGACCAATTACAAGTGACTGGTGAAGGTTCCAAACCAGTAAATCAGTTTGTGGAGGATTATTTTGGATACAAGCATGATTTCTTAGGTAGAGTTGCTGTAGTTTAGTAGAGTCGCTGTAGTTTGGATAGAAGCATGATTCGTTGTAGCATGATACAAAATACTCTACACAAGTTTTTACCAAAAACATTCCAACTCATTCCCTTGGACTATGGAAATTTCATGTCTTTAATCTGACATTTTTTTGGTACTATCACTGGTTTTGTGAGGAAACCAATGCTCTCAAATTTCTGAAAAGCGATAGATGTGGGCTTTATCTAAAAGGAAAAATTATGCAATTCACATACCTCCAATTATGGAGGTTAATTGGGTATCAAATTTGAAAAAGTTGCTTAAATTCCCTGTCTGCACCATGCTTTTTCTTCTTCTAGTCAGAAAAACTTGTAGGTTCCATTTCCATCTACCCATTTTTTGTTTCTTAATAAATGTGCTATGCATTCATGACACTTTATAATCTCCTACACACTCCTTGCAATGGTGTTCGAAACTCCTAAACAAGGGTAGGATCCTCAAAATATGTTTTAGGTAATTTCTGCCTATAATCTCCAGATTGGAAGACAAAATCAACCATAAGAAGATAGCAGTAAGGATAGAATATGAAATTAAGAGCATGTTGCAGGGCTTTCACATTTTAAACCACAATGATCATAAATACAAACTTTGGTTGCTATTTCAATTGCTACTTAATGTCTGAGTATTGGCTTTTCATTAGTTATAAACCAGAACCTATCACTAATTGACCTTCCACACATTCAAATTTCTTGATCAATTCATCTAATTTAGGGCCATTCATTGATACCACATTAGCCGCAGGCTTCAAATTTCAAACCTTGGACGAAGAGCTTTAAGTGACCGGGAAAACTATTTTTCTGAGTTTTTGAAACTCCAAAATTACCAGGAAAGCAAGCTTGCTCAGTTTTTGAAACCTCCATATTAGCAGCAACTCTGTCACAATTCTCAGCATTTGAGGCCTCAATTGGGCTTAAGCAAATTTCAACCTCAACCTCAACTTTAGGTGCGACTTCTTCATCAACGTTACCCTCAATGACAAATTTGGTGAAAAAGCATGAGCCATTCTTATCAATCCATGCAATGGACCTTTGACAACCCACCCTCAAATCTATTTGCAACATTCGCAAAAAATCAACTAGGTATGGTGAACCATCTATTACCAATTCTACGGTGGGCATGCATTACCAAATCTACTGGGTATGGTGAACCATCTATTACCAAATCTATTTGCAGCATTCGCAAAAAGTCAACTAGGTATGGATGATGAACTGCTCACAAGGTTAAGAGAGAGGTATTAGACAAGTATTAGAACATAGAGAAGAGAACCCAATACCTAAGCATGTTTCAATAGTTGTGATAGTAGTTGTTATTTGTTTATATAATGCCCAATATTTTTATCAATATTGGACCAATAGTTGTGACTTTAAAGTTGTTAGTTAAACAAAATGTATCCTTTGATCTACAAAGCAACCAATCATATGATAATTAGAAGTGCGAAGTTAGGGTGCAATAAACTAAATTAAATCAAGGATAGAACATTTTCTAATAGATAACCATGCTCTTGATTGAAAATATTTTTTAAAATCAAATTTACAATTGATTGTACTTTCTTACCAAATATAAATGATTGGCCAGGAGACACATAATATAAATCTACTGTTTCTTTATCAAAAGATGTTAACATATGAAGGGAGAACATGTATACGCTTTTCTTGATTGCAACTGGGTAGTGTAAAAAAAATGGATTTCCTTTTATGGTGGAACAAAGATATACAAAATTCAAATATACTATCTTGTGCTGCCTATTTGCTTTTTCATGTACAAATTTCCAAAACTTCTGATATGAATTTTAGGTCTGCACTAGATTGTTCTACTCCAAACGGGCAAATACCACTCTTACTTCTTGCACCAACAGGTGTTGCAGCATTCAACATTGGAGCATCGACAATTTATTCTGCACTGCGCATCCCCATCAAAGAGTTGGCTCCATTGCAAGGCCAAACACTAGCAATCTTCCAAGAGAGAATGCACTTTGTGCGCTACATTTTAATAGTTTGAACGGATTGACTATCGCTTACGTGAAGCTTTCCCAGCAAACAACCACAACCCTTTTGGAGGCCGCTCAGTCCTGCTCTTTGGAGACCTTGGCCAACTACCACCAGTCAAAGACATTCCAATGTACTCTTCTACTTCATATGGGGGCACGCTATGGTGGAGCTTCCACACTGTTTTTACACTGAACAAAATATTTTGTCAAGCTGGAGAAGATCCCACCCAACTTCTATTCCGTGATCTCTTGTACAATTTAAGAAAGGCTCAACCTACTATTGCAGATTGGCAACTACTAATGTCAAGGTCAAGCTCGGCACTATCATCTACAGAACAAAATGCTTTCTTATCCTCCATACATCTTTATGCAACCAATGAAAAAGTTTCACTCCATAATAAGCATATGCTATTGTCTCTAGCACATCCCGTTGCCATTGCCACTGCAGAGCAAATAGGGAGCTCTTTCAACACAAACCCAGATGATGAGCAACTCCAACCCAAGATTTTACTTTGTGTCGACCAAAAGGTTATGTTATCTTGTAATCTGTGGACTAATATTGGCCTTGTTAATGGAGCTCTTGGCACAGTAAAAAGGATTGTCTATAAGGAGAGTGAAAAACCACCCCAACTACCCTTGTTTGTAGTTGTTCGATTCAACAATTATATTGGGCCTGCCTGGGATACAAACAATCCCAAAGATGTCCCTATTACCGCTATTAGTCGTGGTGGTCACTGCAAAATCCCTCTTAAAATGGCATGGGCATTAACCATCCACAAATCACAAGGACTTACACTTCAGATGGCCACCATTGACATCGACAACATTGATTGTCAAGGTATGACATTTATAGCAATTTCCAGAGTCACTCAACTTTCTGGCCTTCGTATCCACCCACCATTCACTTTTGAAAGATACACATGCATGCAACAAAGCCCATATGTTGCACGTAGGCTCAACGAGGAAGTTCAATTGTCCAATCTTTCTGCATCAACCTCTTCAAATGCTCAACTTCCTTTAAGTTAAACAATATGTATAGGTATGTTCACTTTTAACTTTTCTTTGATTTCAAACCCCTCCTTTAAATCAAATAAATTTCAAGATCAACCCTTTCAACACACACTATATACACACAACCTTATTTCATTTTTCTCTTCCAGGATCTTCTAAGAAAACTATTGTTCTTCATACTTCTAGGCTCCTTCCAAGCTTCTTGGTACATCCACTCTCACGTTAAGGTTAGTTGCCAATTCTGTTAGAAATAATATACAATGTATGCATATAAAAACATTTTCCAATTTTCCTATATATTTTATATTTTTGATTTCTGTTCTATTTTCCAAAACAATTTAGACTACCGCAGGTTGTGTCATATAGGACAAACATATCTAATGTCAAGTAACAACAAATTCAGGTATGTTGTGTTCATTTCCAGTTTATTCTTCATTGAAACAAATCTACACAGTGGATTTCAATCTTATTGGAATTCTATGTCCATAGTTCACAACTCTTACTTATATTGTCTTTACTCTCATATGAGTTCAGGATAGAAAGGGTGTTGCTACTCCAATTCAAACCCAATAAATGAAGAGACCTACCTTATATTCAAGCTTTTTGAGCAGAAATATAACTGGACATTGAAACAACTTCTAACAGTGATAGATCAACCTCAGGTGATCATCTACTTGCATAACTTTTAGTTGTATCAAAGTTTCTAAGTTTAGTTCAAATATGTCATTCCATGTCCTCAATTTGTCAAAATATGAGTACAATAATGCTTTTGTTCTTAGATTGGTATTGTTATTCAAAAACAATGATCTTCCAGACAATTTCACCAGTTTTTGTTGCTATACTCAACACATACAAGTTCAAATCTTTTACAAATTATTTGTTTCCTATTAATTATTTGTACTGGTTGTAAAGGTGAAGCCTTGTGAGTTGACAAAAGCAAGTAAAAATGTGTCAGGATGGTTGACATTAAATATCCCAAAATTAGCCTTTAAGAAGAGTTCAATGTTTGGAAAATGCTCTGGCAACCAATGCATTTACAACTTCAACTGTAGCTAGAAGCACCAAGAACAGAAAACAGTAATTTACATTATATGAGTGCTAATAAAACAACAAAAAATAGTAATTTACTATTAAAATAGCAATAAAAAGTAATACAGTCCTCTTGGAACAAACACCAACATTGTGTACTATGATAATTATGCAAATTACTCAAATTTTTAGCATATTTCATGTTCTTTAACCTCTTCCTTCATTGCCTATCTTCCCCATTTGTGTGATAGTTTTCATATGTCATATGTCAATGCTAAAAAATACATATCTTTATTATAGTTTTCACGAAACTTTTTATGCTACTCATTATTAGCTCACCTACACTATATTAGGAGTCTCCTATCAACACCACGATGAAGATTTTTCCTATAAACTCTACCTATTTTTCTCTTTGCAATCCTTGACACTTAAACAAAGTTTGATGAATCTTAAGGTAACTCACTTGCCATTATTTCAGTCATTTTTTTTTCAGAGTCTATACATTTAAGCTATTTTTCATTTACTGTTTTGCACAGCACCAAGCTATGGAACAAGGTATGGACAACAATCAAAAACATCATGGAATGAGGATTTTTTCCTGGTCTTATAGTTGGCAATAAACTGGTAGACATGTATGCAAAGTATGGAAGCATAGAACAGGCACGCATACTATTTGACATAATGCCTCAAAGAAAAGAGGAATTTTATCAATTGTTGCAGTTGTAACTAGCCTGGTGGACATGTATGTAAAATGTGGAAGCATAGAAAAGACGAGCATTTGAACAAGGAATGGACATCCATTCAAGCACAAAGAAAAGAGGAATTTTATGCAAAGAAAAAAGGAATGTTCACTATTTGACAAAATTTTAATGCTTCTATTAAGATTTCCTACCAACATCTTCTACTATTAAATGTATAGCAGCTGTAAATGCAATGGTTGCAATTATTTTCCTTCTACTTGATGCTATTTTGCTGATAGTTTTCCTCGCAACATTTTTTACCATTGAATTTGCAGCTTCATATTCTGTTAATTCAAATGAAGTGACAATAAAATATATAGTGCATAACTTCATTTATTTACAAAACTTTATACATTCTCAATTTATTCCAGTTTTACTGCTGCTTGTACAAAATTTTACTTCCTCTTCTCAACTAACAGGTCTTCTTCTTTACAGCTGTACATTAATTTTACCTTTCTAATTCTCAATATTAACACAAAATTCTCCAAATCAACTTCGGCGTACCCATTGCACCCCAAAGGTGCGATTGCTAGTTATCCTCTTTCCATGTGTTCTCATTCCTCCCCATGCTCCCACATTTGTGAGCATTCAAATTTTTTGTAATTCATTCTCACATATGTGTGAGCATGCTAACTCATCCCACTCTTTGATCAAACATGTGAGTATGCTGACTTCGAGGCATGCTAATCCTCCACCTCATCCCTTGAAATTTTGACTCATCTCCACTTGTTTGATCACACATGTGTTAGAATATATCCCACGCATGCCACCTTTCTCACACATGTGGGCATGCTTATCCTTTCCACATCATAAGCCACTTATCCCTCTTCTCATTTAATCCCACACTTGATCAATCATATCCTTTGATTTTGGAACCTCTTCCCTATTTTGATACTTGTCGCAAGGCTAATCATCCTCTCTATGGATCAAAATCCTAACCATTGATTCAAATTTACATGTTGACCACATCCATTTTCCTCTTGGAGAATATATTTAATTAGAGGCCCCCACTCCCATCTAAGAATCCACTTTCATGATACATTTATGCTATTATTTTCTTGATCTAATCCACCTTTATGTTATCATCATGTTGTCCAATTGTGTAGCATTCTAGCAAGGAGCAATCACATACATCCTTGGAGCTTATAAAAAATAATGGAGGTTTCATGTGTGGTTTCAATAATTTCCTTCATATTTGTTGTTTATTTATCTCCATTTTTCTCTATCATGAGAATATTTTCTATTTGAGTTTTTGGATTTGTGCATTTTTTTTTTTTTATTGTTTTTACAAATCACTTAGAGGATGTGCAACGAAATCAATGATATACATTTATCTTTCTCATCAAGTTTAACATCTATTAAAGATAGTTGTATTAAAATCAAAACTTTAAATATTTTACAAAAGAATCGCCTTCCTACATTTTTAAAGAATATAAAATTATTTTGAGATATAACTTATTAGTTGTAATTTTAGTTTGGTAAATACCACCTATCCTCTTCCATAATAAAAATATGGTAGTCTCTTTTGATACATTTAAGAATATATAATTTGTAAGAAATAATAGAACACCATATACATTATTTTTTGGCTTTTTTATAATCTTCTTTATATATTTTATTAGGTTTTCTTTCCTTTGAAACTACTTTCCATTAATTTATTTCTTCCAAGAGATCCTCCATATTCAACTTCCTCAAATCCTACCTAGAACCATTGAAATCATTAATTTATGAATGGTAAGTAGATGTTATCAATACAAAAATAAATAGGTCTACAAAACCCACTAAATGAAATAATCTCATTGAAATAAAAACCCTCACAATCATTATAGCAAGGAATCCTTCTCTAATTATAATTGTAGCTTTGATACCAAATATTGAGAAACCATTGAACAAGTACAATAATAATATACTATATAATGCACAAATTTTATTACCCTAGAAATATAAACATGTGATTAACCATAAAATATTAAATGTAACATGGAAAAAATTTACAAACAAAAATTAAAATTAACAAACATATATACATTATGTATGTCAATAAATTTTGTTGAGAAAAACCTCCACACCTCCAAAGAAACACTAGTATTATATTACACAATGAAAGTGTTAATTCAATACAATCTACTAAAACCCTCTATGATAATATTTTGAGAGCATAAAATTAACTTATTTACAAAATAAATTAATACCTCCACCCCATCCCTTCAATATATAGAGTTTTCAAATAAGAAACCCCAATTGGATTTCTAAACTAGTGGCCAAAATTATGGGCCCAAAATTAGGAAAATAAATTTAACATGAAAAACCAATTCCCTATATTCATGGAGTGCATCTTTTGAGAATATAAAATAAATCCCTATATGTAACCCCTACCATTATGTAAGAATAAACCAACTTGTAACTCTCATAACCCATTAAGTAACTATTTAAAAGGCATGATTATTTATATTTCAAAGTGACCTTTTATCTTCCTTTTCCTCTTTCCATGTCTTCTTACAATATTAATTTTGAGTAATTGGAGTATAATAATTAATATCGTTGTCCCCATCACATATGGCTGTCCACATTCACCCACTTCATGTTCTAAGGATAAAAATACATTAATTCATCTAACTACACACATAATTAAATATGTATAATTAGACATGGGATTTTGAAGGTAGATATCACATAATCCTAACATAAGAAAGGATTACACTTATGATCTAGCCCATTTGGAATGATATTTTTTATGGATGATTCAATTCTATTTGATGCATAATTAATCTCTAGTATATATGTATAGAATGTTTTCCTTTATGATATATGTGTTAGGAAAATATAGTGGTCCTAAAGAGCACCATTGGGAGCCTACTAAGATAATTTTGAAGTATGAAGCTTCCTTAAACTCGTATTAGGCCACTGTGTTGACCAATCAATAATAATTTAAGAGGTAAGTGGTGGAAATGAATTTCAATTATTGATTATTGATTATGTTGAGGGTTGATGCAAGAAAACATGTGATGCAAATAGTTTTTGATACAAGATGTGGTTTATAGATAAATTTATGAAGGTGACAATGAATGTGAAAGTAAACAAGCCTAATATAATGAAGGGGTGATAAAAAAGTTATATAGAATCACTACAAATTTCAGAAAATTAACGATAAAAAATAAAATTCAATTTGAGAAAACCATTACAAGAGAAAACTTAATAATAAGAGCACTAGTATGAATATATAATTTTAAAGAAATATGATAATATAATGGAGCATTTTCATGCTATCAAGGATACCTTTAACACTATCTCTAGATATAAATTTACATGTTTATATGCAATTTAGTGTCTAGACAATCCTCCATCCTAAGCATCTAAAATATAGGCAATGTAAACCTATATTAATCTCATAAGTACATAGACATTGCAAGGGGAAATGGAATTAAATGGTTTCCACTCATCTTGCATCTACCTATTTTCCTCTTTCCAATACCACACTAGACAGGGAAGAAACTTGGGGAGGAAGAAGTAGCAAAAAATACCAAAAAATACAAGATTTGAAAGGCCCTCATATCAAAAAGGCTATTATTTGAAGCAGAAGAAGGGAGTTGACATTGTAGCTAATTTCAAGGAGATAACCCTACAGTATAACCTCCGGTCTTAAAAGTTGCTTGAGGAAAAGCACATACTTCAATTGGGAGGAAATAATGGGTCTAGATAATGGCTAGTTTTTCCTTTATCAGTTTATGCTTTTATTAGTTCATTTGCTAAAGTTTCACAAACATTTCCAAGACTTCATACATCTTTCATATTCCTTTTATGCACTTTGACAAACCTAAATATGTGGAAATATGAATACTATATATTGATATATGCTTGTGTAGATATATGAATGTTCATAAGATTTAGCATGTTTTTATGGTTTAATTATGATTGTTAATGATGTGAATGTCTTGGTAGCAAACTAACGTCTTGCAGCCAAGAAGACTGTAGCCCATAGCATCTGGATTTCCATCTCGTAACAAAGGACTATGTACAGTTGCAAGGGAAAGTTGGAATAATTAGAGAACAATAGTTCTAGAGGGAAGCAAAGGTGGCTATTGAATGATTAGCCATGAGTCACCACAAATACACTTTTATCCACCAATAAGGAAACTAGAAAAAGAAGTCTATTCCAAATAAGAGTAACCATGAGGTGACAGTTTCTAGGAAACATGTCCCTGTCATGGCAGTTAATCGTTAGGGGCAAAGTCCTAGTTTGGTTTTTCTTCTATTTCATATTTATGGTTTTATATTTCAAAGACTTCTCTTCTCCCTATCTTTGAGGGAGAGTGGATGTATGCATTAATGTTTTGTTTTCAATCCTTAGTGAATAAGACTCCTCTCGAGCCTATACATTGGGATTTGTGGTCGAGGAGTAGATCTAGTAGTAGCTGTGTGATTGTTTTTACTAGTTAATAGTTAATTGTTGTTAGTTTTTTGTTATCAATTTACAATAGATATGTACCGTTGAATGATAAATCTTTAGAGATTCTTATCAGATTGTAAGAAGTCCAATTTTTATGCAAGAAAGGAGTTTAGTTTTATTGGTGTGAATAAGTCTTGTACCTAGATAATTCTTTACTAGGGACTTAGTTCACATGTTAAGTTTACTTAGGATATAAGCATTCTTCTAGAAGTATTAGTTGTCTTATCTAGACAAGTCATAGATGTCTTATCTAGACTTCACATCACCTAATTAGTTATGAGCTAGTTGTCTCATATGATAGGATTAACACACTTGTCATGATCTTGTCTTATCCTATCTCTCATCCTTGCCTTTATAAGTAAGGCATCTCTAGCATGTTTTGCATTGTATTGTATAGTATAGTATTGCATATTGTATCATATTGCAATTCTTGTTTGGTGGAATATCATCTTCCATTGTTGCTTCCCTCTATTTCTTGTGGAGGTTATTTGGTATTGCAGATTGAATATCTTGGTTGCTCACTTCAACATGGTATCAGAGCTTTGAATCTTGCAAGCCCCTTCCTTTTTTTTCATTAAAGAGTTTCTACTATCAGGTTTTCTATTGTGATTTGAGTTTCTTTAATGATCTTACAATTTTTCTGTATGCTCTTCTCTTGCGTTTCAATATGATCTTGAGAATCAAAAAGGGTTTGCAAATATTTTTTAATCCTATATTACATGTACACATTTTGGTGCGATCTAGTGATTGCAGCATTTTTGGCTATAGTGGCATTATTTTTTGGCTGTCCCATTGCATCTAGGAGGCTTGAGAAAGTCATATTTGGCTTTTGTTTCACTCAATTTGGTCATCATTTGCAACTTTGGCAAACAAGGGTTTGATGCAAGCAATTTTTTATTGGAGCCATTTTCATTTTTACTTCAGAAATCCCGCTTTCACTCATTTGTAGGAAAAAAAGGTTTCTAAGTTTTGTAGCCAGGGTTGAAATCTCAACTAGGTATCTTTTAGACTTTGCATATCTTGCATAGTTCTGAAGAAAATTGTCCAAAAAGTGTCGCACATCCTTTTTCTACTAGTTGAACGTTACAAAAAATTAATTTTTTCATCTCTGCTTGCTCGATCAAAAAACGATTTCTGGGTTTTATTCTTAGCATCAAAATATTTGTAGGATTTTGTTATTGTCTACAAATAGTGAGTAGATTTTTCAAAAATCAAATCAGAAGTAAACTTTTTCTGCTAGAAAACATGTTTCTTGCAGACTAAATTCAACATTTAAAAAAAAATTCATTAACTTTGGCCACGGTGTCAGATTTCTACAAACAAGATATCGTTGGAAAGCTGGTTCAATGAAATTTGCAATGGTGTAGGTGGATTTTCCAGATTTTGTCATTTTTTACCAATTTTTTCAGCCTGAAGGTATAGGTGCATTTATTACTTGTAACTGGCATAACTTTTGCATACAAAGTCAAAATTTGGCAATTTTTTTTTTTAAATTGCTAAGAAAATTACAAGGAATCCGTTTGTAACCTCTATTTTCAGTTTTGACAAGCTCTCTTTTTCTAAAAATATTAAAAATCACTGTGTTATAAATAATTGATTTGAGCTTGTCACTTATACAAATTGCAAAAAAAATTCATTGTAATTTGCTAGGGGGGTTACAAATTGAATTTTAATACATTCTAGGGGGTGAAAGACACAATTTAAGTGCCACATTGTCTTCTTTATTTTGGTGTTCATGGTGGATCTAAGGCAAATTGAACCACTCACTCCACACAATTATCATATGTGGAAGCTAAAAATGACTCAATTGTTACAATCTAAGGGTCTATGGCCAATGTTAGATGCAAAACAACCTAAATTCATAAGGGATTATGAAAAATTTATTCATAGATGTAAAATGGATGAAGAAAAAAGGATCATTGGATTACATGTATTTGATAAATTGTTGTTTCATATTGCAGAGTGTAAAACACCTAAGAATGTTTGGGATAAACTTGAAGAATTTTATGGTAAAAGTAATTAGTTCAAAGTCTTGTAAATTCAAATGGATCTACAATCACTCTCTCCAGATGCATTTCCTTCAATTCGGGATTTCCTTGCACAATTCAAGTTGATTTTGTCACAATTAAAAGGATGTGGGCATGATAAATCTAGTGATGAATGTATCTTCTTGATTTTGTCTAAGTTAAGAGGCCCTTATCAAGTGTTTTCTTCTACTTTCTATTCTACTATGGATGCCGTGGGGAAATATTATAAAATGCCTTCATTTGAGTTATTTTGTGAGAATATTACTAGGGAGGAGGCCAAGTTGATTGAGTTGGATGCACTACCTAGTTCTAAGAATCATGCTCTAATGGCTCAATCATCCATAGGTAAAGAAAAGAATAAGAAGAATCCAAAGAAAAAATCATCTTCTGGTAGTTAGACTCCCTCCAAACTGAATCTAAAAAAGAATCTAAAGTCCACTCCATCTCCTTCTTCTACCTTTGGAGATTATTCTTCCAAGTGCAAGAAAGGAAAGGAGATCCTTGTTCATTTTGTGACAAAACTGGGCATGATGTGGCTCATTGTTTTAAGAGATTAGAAGCCTTGGAGGAAGCTATGAAAAAGCATAACATTTCAGTATCTAAGCCATCTTCCATGGGTAAAGGGAAATTTTTTTCAACACAGGCCATTCATTCATCTTCAGATAGTTGGATTCTAGATTCAAGTGCTTCACATCACATGACCAATTCATGTGATCTTCTTGATTCCATTGTACATACTTCTACTTCTCAGATTGTAGTTGGGAACTCTTCATAGATTCTAGTTTTGGGGACAAGCTCCATTCAGATGCTAGATGGGTACATTGAGGATGTTCTTCTTGTTCCTAATATTTCAATGAATCTTCTTTCCATATATCAGATTTTTCACTCTGGAGATGGAAATTCAATTAAGTTTACTCCACAGAATGTGACTATTAGACAATTGTAGGATCCTAAGAAGATTTTTGCTACAGGGATAGTTGATCATGAGAACCATTTGTATTGATTTGATGGCTTTGAGTCTTCCTTGAGTTCATGTTTTGTTGCTCATACTGATTCAATGAGCAAGCTTTAGCATGGAAGATTTGGGTACTTGAACTATAAATATCTTTAGCAGATGCAGGCACATAAATTAGTGGTTGGTCTTCCAAATATCTCTTGCATGGATGGTGTTTTTCAAGGTTGTGTTCTTGAAAAGCAACATCAAGATCCTTTTCCTAAGGGTCAAGCTACACATGCAACCACACCCCTTGAGTTGGTTCATAGTGATCTCATGTCATTTCCAACTCCTTTTTCAGGGGCTAAGTATGTGCTTACATTCATTGATGATTTTTCCCGACACACATAGGTCTATTTTTTGAAGCTCAAGAGTGAGGTTCTCACCATCTTCAAGACCTTCAAAAAAATTATCAAGAAGCAGATAGGTTTTTCTCTTTGACAGATACACATAGATAATGGGGGGAGTATGTCAATCAAACATTTCAAGATTTTTGTAGTGAGCATGGTATTCTTCATTAGTACATAGTTCCTTACACTCCTCAAGAAAATGGTGTGGTAGAGAGAAAGAACATGAATCTCAAGGAGATGGCCAATTGTATGATTCAGTCTAGGTCCATGACTCCAACATTTTGGGCTGAAGCTATCAATTGTGCCAATTATATTTAGAACTGTATGCTCCACAAGGTAGTGTGGAATATGACTTTTGAGGAGGCTTGGTCTCATCACAAGCCTAATGTATCCTTCTTCAAAGTATTCGGTAGTGAGGCTTGGAAATTCATTTCAGATGGTCGACATAAATCAGGAGAAGAAGAGTTAGTTGTACATCTTTGTTGGCTATTGTGAGGATGTGAAGGCATACAAATTATTTGATCCTAACACATGAGAGGTTCATTTCCATCTTGATGTTTAGTTTTCTAAGTTCTTCACATAGACAGATCCTCCTTTGACTTCTTCTTCATCACAACCTACTCACTCTTCTCTAGTTGATGATGTTTTGCTACTTGAGGAAGATTTTGACAATTGTCTTGATCCACCTCCTCCTCATTCACCCACTAGGCCACGATGGGCTCATGTTACTCTTGAGGAGGCTAGTCCTCTTGTTGGTGATCCATCAGGAACTCATCACACTCATTCCCAGACTTCAAGAATCAATCTTTTGAGTCATGTTGTTTTAGATGATCCTCAAAATATTTCAGATGCTTCAGGTATTCCAAAGTGGGACAGTACTATGGTTGATGAGTATTCTTCTTTGATGAAGAATCATACTTGTGATCTAGTGCCTCTTCCTAAGGGAAGAAATTTGGTTTGGTGTAAGTGGGTGTATCGTACCAAGTATGCAGCAAATGGTTCCATTGATAAGTACAAGGCTCATCTTGTTGCAAAGGGGTTTCCTTGGGTTGAAGGAATTGACTATTCCAAGTCCTTTGCTCCTATTTCTAAGATGGATTCTATTCACCTTGTTCTTGGTATAGCTGCATCACAGGGCTGGTCAGTGTATCAGATGGATGTGAAGAGTGCCTTCTTGCATGGGGATCTTCATGAGGAAATCTATATGGAGCAACCACTAGGTTTTGTGCAGGATTCTTCACTTGTTTATAGGCTTCGAATTTCATTGCATGGTCTCAAACAGGCCCCTTGGGCTTGGTATGAGAAGATGGATAGTTTCTTGCTTGCTTCTGACTACCCTCACTACCATTCTGATCCCATAGTTTATACCCAAAGACATGGAGAGGATCTACTCATACTTGTGCTCTATGTGGATGATTTGATTCTCATAGGGAGTTCCATTTCCATGATTTAGAGTACACAGTGAGCATTGATGGAGTGATTTGATATGACCGACCTTAATCTTTTTCATTACTTCCTTGGTCTTTAGGTTCATCAGTCCTCTGATGGGATTTTCATTTTCTAGTAGAAGTATGCTCTTGATTTGCTTTAGAGATTTGGCATGGTTGATTGCAAGTCTACCCCCACTCCATTTCAGTTGGGTGTTGTATTGTCTACCAGTTGCACTACTCCTACAGTTGATCCTACCTTATATCGGTAGTTGGTTGGTAGTATTTTTTACTTGACACATGTATAGTTGTCCTGATATTTCCTCTCCAGTTGGAATTGTCTCTCGCTTCTCTTAGGAGCCTCATGAGAGTCATTGGAAGGCCACCAAACGTATCTTGAGATAAATTCAGGGCACTACTCATTTCGACATTCATTATACATCAGGGGCATCTCATATTGTGGGCTTCATTGACTCGGATTGGGCTAGTGATGTCAATGATCAAAAGTCTACTTCTGGCTTTGTCTTTTGCCTTGGTTCTAGTTCGATTGCATGGTCATGCAAGAAGAAGATTGCTATTGCATTATCATCAACATAGGCTGAGTATCGAGGTGCAGTTTTGGCTAGTCAGGAGGTTTTGTGGATTTGATAGTTGATGAATGAGTTTGGATTTCCTTCCACTTAGCCCACTACTCTTTGGTGTGAAATTAGAGTGCCATCCATATCTCTTGCAACCTAGTGGAGCATCAATGTACTAAGAATATTGAGATCCACATGATCTTCATTAGGTAGCTCATCCGGGATGGTGTTCTTAGCTTGGAGTATTTGCCTACAGATCAGTAGGTTGCAGATATCTTCACTAAACCTTTGGAATCACCTCACTATCTTTAGTTACGATCAATGCTTGGGGTGAAGGAAGTTGTCCCTGGGGGGTCTTAATGAGTCCTCCTTCAATTTTCTTTTTAGCTTTTTCTCTGTTTTGGAGAGGAGTTTACTCCTTTTCTCTGTTTGTGAAAGTTTTTATCTTTTGTACATGGGTACCTCATCAGGTACTACTGAATTTGGCACCATTTTCCGATGGACATTCGTCGGTGGTTCGAAAAATATTTGTCAGAAAAGCGACAAAATGACGAAAACATTTTCGTCGCAATTTTTTGGTCGCACGTCTGACGACGAATTAAAAGTCAAAATAATGACGCAGATTCATTGGTCATCTGCATCATAAAATGACTCAGATGTTCATCAGAATATTAACGAAATGGGCATCGAAAGAACATTAGATGTTTGTCGCCATTTTGACAAAATGGGCAAGTATTTATGATAAAGCCTTCGTTGCAGCTAAGCAACTTCGTCGGTGACGTTCATCAAAATTGCGACGAAATGGCCAAGGAGTTACGACTAAGCCTTCATCGTAGCCAAGCAACTTCGTCGGACCTTTTCTGTGATTCGTCGGTGGACTTCGTCGAAATTGTGATGAAATGGACAAGGAGTTACAACGAAGCCTTCGTCGGACCTTTTCGGTGATTCTTCGGTTGTGTTCATCAAAATTTCGATGAAACAATGCAATTTTTTTTTTTAAATTCATTGAAATGTACCATCGGTGAGAGATCAATCAAGTTGCGTCCCTTTGTATTCAAATCTCGAGAAATTATTTTATTCGGTCATTTTCCATGTTTATTAGACACCTGCTGAGATGTCATGTAGTTTCGCTGATGCCTTGAGTCTCTTCGACAGTCAATATTACATATCACTTTGGTGTCACACAGTCTCATTGATGTTCTGAGTCTCACCAATAGCCAATAGATCATATGTCGCTATGGTTTCATGTAGTCATACTGACGTTTTGAGTCTCCTTGAGAATTATTCCTTCGGTCTTAAGTGTATCGCTACGATTCTCACCAATGATAACTTATCGCTGTGACTTTGGGGGTCGCTGGGACTTTCCTTCGACTACTTAATAGCTTACAATCAAACTTGAGCTTGAAATCAAACTTGAACTTGAAATTACAAAACATAATATCATGCCAATTAATTTTACCATTGCTATTCCAGACCTTCAGCTTATGGCAGAATAAGTACCAAATTTCCTGAGCATAAAAACATTCAAAAATAATATGTTTGATAGTTTCCTGAGTCCTGCAGATACTACAGATTTCAACACTTTCATGGTTAGATTTATAGGGATCTATCTTTTTCATTAATGCAGAGGTAGGTAAAGGAGAAATAATTATAATTGTAACACTATTCATAGTCCAATAAATTATGTTCATAATTTGTGTTCAATGGTGTTCAATGGACCTCAGTTTTATCATTATACTGCCCATTTAATACCATATTTTAATCCAGGGTTCAACTATCTCAGATCTAAAGAAGCACCTTCAATTAACCATTTAAAGTACTATAAAATAAGGTAAGAATTTTACTTGAGAAAGATTGGGTACACTTGTAGGATTAAAGTTCTCGCAATCATCAAGATTTATTGGCACACAGACACAACCTGCAACATATGAAGTAATGGATGACTACAAGTTAGTGAAATGGTCCTTAATATGTGAGTGGTTCAAAATTGATTTGTAGAAAATAAGGTTACAAATTCTACATGAAAAATTATGAGGACAATTTACTGTAATCATCAAAATAGATGAAAAGTGCAAAGGAAAGAGCCGAGCTACATCTCTAGAGCCTAAAAAAACACATACAAGAAACATAAAAAAAAAGAACAAACCAGTTTTTGGATGAATACAAAATGGTGCCTTCAGCAAGTGATTCATATGCTTTCACACCTGACACAAGACATTAAGAAGATTTTAGTCTTCCTCTGTGAAATTAACTACTTACAGAATAAACCCAGAAACCAATATTATATACCTCCATGTTTAGCCGAGGGTAGGTATAAGAGAAAAAATTTCTTCAATGCAATGCCTCAAAAAATATCAATGTGTGTGTAGGTTTGTATTACTCAAAATATCATTTCACTGCGTAAGGAAAAATACCAAAGTGATGTTTTAAATTTCAATCTTCACATAGGCCCCCTTATTGCTACACATGCATATACAAGCATTATTAAGCTCTAAACTATTCAAATATTAAGGATTCAATTAGCTATAAGATGGAAAGTTGTTGTTTAGACATAATCCATCATCTTTTACATATCTTTATTCACTCCTAGTGCTTCAGATAAATTTGTGTAAATGAGATAAAAATGTGAATCTTTTATGACAAAGAAAATTCTTAAAAGGACGGGGGAGAGAGAAAAGGGTAGGGGGCAAGAGAATGCTTGAATGTATAGCAAAGTATAACATTTTGATCATTATAACAATGAAACAAATCTTTAGTTTGAAGCATTAATATCATTTACAACATTTATGATCAAGAATGAATGTAAGTAGAGAACTTTTCATACTGAGATGGTACAAAATTTCCATGGTTAGAGTTGAAGCCTCCGTCAACAAGATCCAAATATCATTGTATCTATCTCAATCAAGCCTCTAAACCCTTCAAAGCTGTCAATTTTTCCACTAATCTGTTATGCACAAAAGTCAAATTTTAGAGTTATGTCACCACTAAAAATAAAAGAAACAAAGCTTTGAAACCAAATCCACACACAACACAATGTGGTATTCATACAAATCCATACAAACAAACTAAAGTCTGAACATTGGAATGGAAACAACTTCAAATTATGATGTAGAGCATGGATTCAGGGTATAAAGAATCATTTTTCTGCCACCATAGTGAAAATTTAGCACTTTCTTTCATCTTTTCATATTAGTTTGATGCTTCAAACGATGCATTTCTTATATTGAAAAGTGCATTACCTTATTGAGATTTTCTTTGTTTCGAGAATAGTTTAATATTCTCTACTTAACAGGGCCAACCATGTGACGGTGGAAGCTCATTTGGCGTCCCCCCCTCCTCCCCCACATCACTCTCAATTCCCCATACCCAATCATATAACATTAATCATTCATTCATCCATTAATAACATATAACATTCATTCATTCGTCCATTAATAACATATAAAATTCATTCATTAACATATAACATTCATTCATTAACATATAATATTCATTCTTTCAATTTTTACATATCAAAAATATGGTTGTCATGATATGATTACAATCACTTTTTTTTTGTTTCTTTTTTAAAGCTACATAAAGCTGAAGTGGAGTATCATTTTCTAAATCAATAACTATCCCCCATTTAGTTGTTTTTCCCTCTGCTCGTGATCTTAATGTACGCCTAGTCATTTGCTCATGACATGGACACCGCTGCAAGGGGGGGTCTGCTATAATAAGAAAGAAATGTTAAACTAATATGTTTTATTATTATTGTTACAAGTATTTCATTAATTAAAAGAACATTAGAGTGGTTCTATTTACCTAATGGGTCCACATCATGTTCCTAAAATTTTGTTATAGACTCATGCTCAACATGCTGAACACCCTCTAAATCCTGAATTGTAGTTGAAACACGAAAGGTTACATTAATTAATACACCAATTGAAATTAAATATGTTTAAGAGAACATGAGGGTGGTCCTCTTTACCTGATGGGGCCACATCATGTTCCTGATCTTCTCTAGCTCGATCATGCTCAACACGTTGATCACGCTTCACATGCTCTTAAAGTTGAAACACGAAAGGTTACATTAATTAATACACCAATTGCAATTAAATATGTTTAAAAGAACTTTAGAGTGGTCCTCTTTACCTGATGGGGCCACATCATATTCTTGATCTTCTCTAGCCTGATCATGCTCAACATGTTGATCACGCTTTACATGCTCTAAAGTACCGGGATGCACACCATGACTTTCATCTGCACATTGTGCTCCACCCTCACGAGGCTGCATTCCAATGTCATGTGTAGTATTATCATTGCTTGAATGTTTAAAACAAATAGGCATGTAATTACTTTATGGCGGAAATTAATATTGAATAGATTGCACAAGTATTCAATTTTAAATAAACTTTATTGAGTTTATTTACCTATGCGTCGAATGCAATGGAAGATTGTGTTTGCCCAGTCAAGACTCTTAGGCGTTCAACCATGACTCCATAGCCTTGCTGGAAGACAATCTTCAGGTCCTCTTTTGTGGGAACTCTGTTAAATTCAGAGCCCTACATTTTTGCATAAGATTATGAATTTTGCTTCTATGGTGTGATAAAACCAAAATTGTTTTCAATTTATTATTTGGATACTATATTTCATTTATTGATACTTACAATTCGTGCGGCTAACTTCATATAACCAACAGAGCCAAGTTTTGTGTTGCCCATGCTTTTCTTAGTCTCTTTTCCTTTGTTGCCTTGATGTGTTGGGTGTTCTATGAAAGTTTGAAATATCGCTAGGATTATGTAAAAAGAAAGAGTAATCGCATATAATTACTATTGATAGTATCACATACCTTCCTTTTTGCCCTGCGGGTGTCTTTTCCTTTTTCTTTTTAGCCTTCTCCTTTCCATCCGACACCAGGTCCTTCCACTCTCTCTCTGGAATCATGGGGGGATGCTCGCACTTTTTCTTCTTCTCTAAATGTGACCTATATTGGTCCCTTGCATACTTTAGATAGGTACTAGCTTTCTTAAGGACCTTGGTTCGGTTGAATGTTCTATCACCGAATAGCACAACTAAACGGTTAATGAGCTCATCTTTTAAATCTTGATTTTGGGTATCCCCAGGTACATGTCTTGACACATGTTCTATATGTGTTCACTGTCAGAGGGTGCATTAATGGATGCCTACATGGTATGTGTTGTTGACATTTCAGACGAAAATATAGGCATGAATGATGGGGTAAGATGATGTGATGTATGCGTAGGAAGATTAGGGATGGACACTTGTACCAACTCCTTACTGGTAGCACTTGCAGACCATCATGGCTGAGCATCATGAGGAGGAAAATAACCCTATAAAAACAACACATATTTTAGTTCATGACATAAAAGAGTATAAAATATAAAACCATGAATGAACTTATGTTATAATTAAAGACCTCACGACAGCTTACTTGCAAGTTTTGTAATCTCTCAGTCAATATTTTAACCCTCTCTCTTATCTCATATGTTTGAGGCACTATGAACATCAACTTAACCATTTCTTCATTGCATTTTTTTTGGATCTTCTTTATCATATCGAAAGGGTTTGTTGAATAAGCAATGTCATAATCACAAAAATATTGACTGCACCTCACTATGGATGCTCTCCTCTACTGTTGGTGCCTTTCCCCAATCAATCGACTGCAACAAGAATATTAAAAACATTATCGAAATTAACCCAAAAAACTTACGAAAAAAATATAATAATAAAACATTTTTCTCGTATCTAATTTGTACAACTACAATGAGGTAAACCTATTGGGTAGAAGCGCCTGAAGATATATTGCGATATGTGCTCTGGGCTAGAGCCTTCTACATACGATCAATGTCCCCTTGTGATAAAAATTAAATATAAAAAATATTATCGAAATGAAACTGTGATATCAAAATTTTTAACCTATTCTAAGCAATTAAAATACAATGAAAAACATAATAAAACACCTCATGATTAGCCTAAGGAATTTGTAAATGCAAAGAGGAAAGTGTTAAATGAAGATAAATGGTTATACCTTCCTTCTTGCAGCTGAAATTCCTTGGTTGGCCCTTGATTTGGATTGATTTGTATGTTCCTTGACGGCTCTTGATGTGGCTAAATGGAGGATTTGACTATGTGCTTGGATGCAAATGAAAATGGATAAAATTGATGGCTAAATGAGTGCACAAAATGGCAGCATTTAGTTGCAAAAATGGCTAAGTCTTCCAGATGCCTTAGAGGAAGGGGTATTTATAGAGAAACTTGAATTCTCTAGAGAATTCAATGGTTGGAATTTATCCAACAAGGCCAAGATGAAGGGCTAAGGTGAGTTGAGGACTCACAAGCCCTCACATCTTAACATGTGGATTGTGAAGTGGATAAAGGTAGGATGATGTGTAGGTGATGTGGAAGGGAAGTACATGATGTGGAGGAAGGACAAGTACCTTCCAAGTACTTTGATGTGACCTTTCAATGATCACATGGGAAGAGGGAAAGCTTTGGGAGAATAAAAGTGAATTAAAAATTTACAATGATTGGAAGAATCTAGTGGATAAAACAAGGTTCCCAAAAGGTGAGAATTTGTCACATGTGACTTGATGTGACAAGTCAAAGGTTCTAGAAGATGCATGGGAAAAGGGGATTCTAGGAGGAATAAAAGTGAATTAAAAATTCACATGGGGAAGAGAGGAGCCTAGGGTGAATAAAAAGGAATTAAAAATTCCTTGGGGGATGGGGAGAGTTGACCAAGGTACTAATTATTTAATTTATCTTTATCATATTTCAACTATAGTTAAATAAATTCTTTATTTAATTATTCATTTAAATCCCTTCATCATTTAATTAAATAAATCTTATTTATTTAATTATTTTTCAAATATCGAGTCTTGAATTAAATGAATTATTTAATTCATAAATGCTATTTTAACGCATTCCTCTATATTTTAGATAATTATGTGAGTTATCTAAGTATTCATGTTTACTTGACTCAATATCTATTTTAATCGCTCAGTTAACTCTTGATTTAATCTCTGAGTGGTGTTCTCGAGTAATCTCTTCGTCAAATCATTCAATCCTCCAGTTCTAACTTATTTGCATGTACATGCAGATTAATTAAATATTCTTATTTAATTAATTAAACCTCGTGCATGCATTCAACGTAGTCGTTATAATCAATCTTCATCTCTTTGTCATGCAAAGATATTTTTATGTTTTCAATATTGAACCTAAGATTAAATCATTTATTTAATCTTTAATTCTATTTCTAGTTTGTATCACTCATGTCACTACTAACAGTTATCAGAATGCATGTCCAATCTGTCGATCTCAACCGTCCGGTGATCTTTCGATCTTGGCCTGTCGTTCGAATAATCAATTTTCTATAAATTGATTTGTCATTCTTCATTCCAATCTCTCTCGCGAAATCTTATGACTTTTGAGAGCACTCAATCTTGAATCTTCAATATTTATCTAATCACTATCTTAGGCTATACTTGCATGAATTTATGAAAAATCTGAGGGCAATTATACTACACAAGCAAAATGGAGAAGGGCAATCGAGATGAATCATGGAAATACGTTTGAAATTGGTGAAATTGTTTCAGTTTGTTTACGTTTTACTTTCCTTTGTTCTTTGTTGCTTAACATTAGATTTGTATTTTTAGATTTAGTGTTGCATGTTTGCTTCTAATCTTCTTTGTTCTCTTGTGCATTTTCTATGGCATTACATTTGGTGAACCCGACGTGAACACACCATCTTCACGAATCCATAGATGTTTATTTTGATTTTTGCAGGTTTTTTTTCGTACGAAACGACGCATCTAAAGTTTCCTAAACCGTAATTGACTTCCTAAACTGCATCTGATAGAAGAAGCGATACATCTAAATTTTCCTGAACCGCAATTGAATTCCCTAGCCACAATTGAAGAAGAAACGACACATCTGACTGGTAATACAGCGACACAATTGACTGGTAAAACTTTTATTTCTGTTTTCGAAAATCTAAAATTTTCAATTGATTTGTGTGTTACTAATATCTTATCTTTAGCGTGTGGCCTTTTTGGAGTTGACAAGCTTTTGTAGGATGATTGACCAAGACAATATTGAAAACCACTAACGAGTTTTTCTGCAGGATGCTTGTCGAAGACCCTAGTTAATTTTGAAACAGATTGATTGGTAGCGTAGCAAATCTTTCGTTTGGTTTAAAATTAATGAGTGTCTACTGTGTTTGGTTTGACTAATCAGTAATTAGAGGATAATTAGGGGTTAATGAGGATTAGAAGCCAACTTGCAAAAGTTGGAGGATGTGACATTCTAATCAAGGATTAGGCATGTGCACATCCTTAATGAAGAGATCAAGAGATGGATTAGGATTAGATGAAACTGACATGTGAGGAATTAAATAAATGTAATATTTATTTAATTCATTTGATGAAAAGGGGATTAAGGAGGGTAAGGAATTTAATTATTAATTAAATACCTTAGGGATTTGGCAGAATTAAGGATATTAATTAAATAATAGTAATATTACTTAATTAACTTGGATAAGAGGATGTTTAGATGAAAAGTGATAAATTTGGATAAATTAATTGTCCAAATTTGGATGTGTTTACAGTAAACCAATAGACCTATGAAAAAAATATAAGAATAAAATGGTATATTGGAGTCATTAATTGGAGGTTGGGTAAAATGGTACATAGTACGTACCACCCCATAGTAACTATGTTTGTAACTAAGCGATTCAAATTGTAAATCAATTAGCAACTCTTCCTCCTAAAGTATTGATTTTATTGCACACACGATACACAGCTTCCCCTTCACGCGTCTCTGAATTATGCAATTTCTGGTTGCTTTATTTGCTGGACCTGTGGCCGAACAATTGCTTTATAAAACCCCTCGCACACTTCCCCGATACTTTGGCCATCCATCAATGTACATAACCAATTCTTTATTTTTGATCCTATCTTTTAGTTGTATATAATTTATTGATAAAGGCATACCTAATGATGCTTCGTGTATCGAACTAGTTGCATCCAATCTTTGTAATTGTAATGTGGTCCAACATACTCCATCAATTCAAGAACTTTATGTCATAATGGACCTTTATACGGCCCATAAAATAGGCCCAAACCATAATGATGACAAGAAGAAGGATATATCCTCTTTATTGATACAAAATTAGTGTTTATTGGAGGAAGTTCCTTTGGGTACCCATTGTTTCCATAGATTTTTGTACCCTCAAGGGCATCTCGACGTCAGCCATGCTCTCATCATCATAAAGAACATGACCCTTCAGCAAGAAAAAATTCCATGTGTTTACATTTTTTTTAATTTTCTTCTAATCTTTTGACCTCTAGTTGATCTCCCTCTTTTAGACATACCACATGTCTCGCTTTCCTCTTCTCTTCCTGAATTTTCCTCGCTCGAGGAAGACAGATCTGACAAATACCTATTTGGTGGTACCTGCACTCGTAAGGATGTTGGATGAATTTCTTTCATGGTGATGTGATCCCAAGGTGACATTATGATTAATCTATCATTTCATCGCTAGAATTTCACAGGTTATAAGGTAATAAAGTCTTGATAGATTGCAAGCTATTGTTACTACCATCCAAATGTGTCCATCACAAATCAAATCTACTTAACATTTTAACTCCCAAACTTTGTAACAAGTGTTAAATGTGACTATGGTCCACCAGTTACACAACCAATGCCTCAAATGTATTCTCTAATTGTAATCAAAGGACTTTTTCTCTTCATTCAAGTAAATAAACTTGAAGGGAAACACCACTAAGTGGTTCATTGGACACCTGCATGACTAAAAATAGTAGCAAATTTACATTTAATTTCCATATGTCTAAGTGGTTAACGGGGAGGGAGTGTGTACTAGGCCTAGTTAAGTCATCATAAGTTTACGCTTTGGCAATAAAATTTTAAGTCATATTAAATCTTCCTATGTCTAATTGATAGGAGACTTTTGGTATGTTTTAAGGTAGGATGATTGATGAAAGAGCCCAAAGACTAGCCTTTCACGATGGTATCCAGGTACACATAGCAATGGTCTTCTCTTATACGGTTGGACATGATTTAAAGAACTTAGCTAAGAATTATTCATTTAACCTAAGGTTTTCTCATAATGCCATCATTAGAAAAGTATGATCAAATTCTTCTATTATGAAGAATTGGTCTATGTGCCTCTAGTAATCACTATAAATGTTTGTAATTATAAAATAACTAATTGCATCAGGTAGGAGAGAATCAACTTTGAGTTCTTCAAAGATTATATTCCTCTATTCATAATTTTTAAGGGTTGCGTGTGGAGGAGGTTATCACTACCAAGAAGGAAGGAGACCTTTCTTTGTATTCTTTTATAATTTTTATTATTCTTATTTATTTTACACTTACATTTACAAATACACATACATATGCATTTACTGTTTTCATTTATTTCTCATGTAGTTTAATAGTTTGATTGATTTCATATTATATATGTTGAAGAATTTAGAATTTCAATTACATTAATTTATGGATATGTTGTATCTATAACACTACAAAACCATATGCTCTTTGCATTTACACTTGCATTTAGAAATACACATTTATATACATAGATATAGATTTCTCTAGTGATATGTTGCATTTATTGTTCTAGGAGATTATCCAATAATTGCATTTACATTTACATTTAAAATACATATGCATACATACATACATACATACATATATGTGTGTGTGTGTGTGTATCATTTATATTCAAGGTTCAAACAAACTCCATTAGGGTCTCAGGATATGGATAAAAAATTCATAAAATCAGATCTCCCATACATGTTTTGTTGAAACCTAGGCTTGAACCTCTCCCTAT
>VDFB02269659.1:0-12737 GCA_007258455.2 Sequoia sempervirens | reverse complement strand
GATCAAGAAACCTAAGAGACATTTGGGTTACAAGAAAACTTTGCAACAAAGGAAGGTTTTGTATAAAATTTGAAACGTCTTGCTTCATCACCGTCAGTTTCTCCATAGATACCAAGATTTTGCTAAGGGGTTTACTGACGAATACACTATATATTCACGAGCATATTTCCAAAGAAGAGCTCTATCTCAACAACACAATCACAATCGGCTTCTTGAGTTTGATTATCTACCACAAACTTCCATTGAATATCCAACACATCCCAGGCAAATCCTTCAGTGATCTTAATTAGGGTATTTGATATACTTATCATTCTTCGAAAACAAGGATCAAATCTTAAAAAGTGCACCTTTCAGACAAATTTCTGATTTCGTGATTCAACTTTCCCAACAGGATTCTGACATCCTTCGTCATTGGAAGCCACAATCAATAATTAAGAACATATTTTGATCATATCATAATATTTTCATCTTATCAGATCAAAACATCATCCTTTGTGCACTTATCAAATTGTGATCTAAGTCTAGAAGAACATTTAAAAATCATATGCCTATTTTTACAAGTTCTCAATAAAATACATTGAAAGAGGATATTCAACAAGAAGATCATACCCAAAGAACTCAAGAAGAAGGTGAGAATAGTAATCCCCTCTTTAACGACAACATGGCTGAAAGAGAAGAAAATCCATTCTACAAATACAGGGATATGAGAAAAACTCCTGTAGATAGTGATGATGAACGAGATGAAGAACATCTTAGAGAGGCTGAGCAAGATCCCAAATTTCACAAAGCCTTAGAAAATATTTTGGACCGCAATAAAGAAAAATATTTCTTGTAGCTAGTTGACAAAGGAGCTAAATTGCCTCATGATTTTGATATTGAAAACATAAAAAGTAATCCTGATGAAACATCCTTGTCTGACATTAGTGCCTTGTCTCAACAGATTAAAGCACTACAAGGAAAAAATTAAAGATCTACAAGGGGGAGCCACAACAAAGAAATACACTCTTGATGACATATGTCCTTATCCTTTTGACCGATGTCTCAACATGATCCTGTTTCCCAAACATTGTGAAATCCCAAAGTTTGATCGTTACAATGGGATATCAGATCCAATCAATCATATCAAAGACTTTTGAAATATGACTCTAGAGTTTGCTCATGAGGACACATACTTGATGTGTTTGTTTCCTAGAAGTATTGGAGGCTAATCTATGGAATGGCTATCGAAAATAACACCACCTATCAAGACATTTGAGGAATTGATTAATGAGTTCATATCACAATATTCCTACAACATACAACATAAAATAACCATGATTGATCTCTGCAAAGATGAACAGAAACCTGGTGAACCATTCATTACATTTCTTCAGAGATGGAGGAGAATATTGTTTGCTAGGTATCCATGCCATGTTCCTAAAAAGGAAAAGATTACCACTTTCATAAACAACTTAGATCAAGAGATGAGCTATTGTCTTAATCTTCATTGTCCTCCCTCTTTTTAAAAATTGATTGAAAATTCCATCACCATTGAGAGTGCCTTGGTCCAGAGAGGGATAATAAAACTTGATAAAGACAATCCTAGCTCGTCGAATCACCACAATGACAAATCTAAGTTTTGGACTCGCAACAAAAACGTGGTGAATGATGGTGTTGTAGATGAAAATCATGTCTCGACTAAACCATTTGTTCTTAGTGCTCCAAGTGCTCCTCGCAATAATAACTATAACAACATCAACTCGGTCTCAAATAAGGGAAACAACCCTCCTCCTCCGAGGAATAACATGAATCAAACTGCTACTCCCAATCAAGGGAATGCCAACAACCAAGGTTATCATGGAAATGATAACAACAACAATGCCTTAGGAAATTCCTCAAATACAAATCCGCAACGATCTTCATTCTTCTCTAACAGAAGAAATTTTACTCCACTGAGTCAATCTTTAGAATCTGCATTCAAAGAATTGATGGCTAAAAATGCTCTTACTTTTCCGCATCAACGCAATTTTGAACCTAGTGTGAAACCTCCATCATGGAACGATGCATACTATTGTGATAATCATCGCTACAAGGGCCATCGCACGAATAATTGTCAAGCCTTGAAAAATAAAGTCCAAGACTTAATCGAAAATGGCACCATCACAATAGGACACCAACAATCAAACGAAGACCATCAAGCATTTCGCAACCCTTTTCCCAACTATCAAAAGGGTGAGTCTTCTAGAAAAAGTGTGAATCATATCAATGATCATATAATCAATCATATCTACACTGATGATGAGCAGGTCAATGTTATAAAAGTTAAGGAAAAGATAGAATATAGAGAAGTCAACGCAATGACAAGGGCACAAGCTAAAGTTTTCTTAAAGGGTGCTTCTTCAAAAACCATTGTGCCCCTACCTCAACATCAATATGACTTAGTCAATCAACTTGGAAAAACTCTTGCTCATATTTCTATCTTAGAACTCCTGAAGATTTCCCCATCGCACAAGGAAATTCTAGAAAAGGCCCTCGTTGAAACAACTGTATCCACTGATCTGGAGGTGGACCGATTTCAATCCATGGTGGGACACTTGTCCTCACCCACATGCCTCTCATTCTCTTAAAAATATGACGTCTCCATGACACAGTCCAATAATTCATCGCTATATTTAGAAGTCATATGGTCACCTGGAGTTTTCGTAATCAGCGTATGCAATGGGTGGGTATTTGTATGAGTTGGTTGGAAACTGGGGTTTTGCGGACTCCGTTTAGATTACGAAGATTGCTACAGTAGGCATGGGAAGTCGAGGGTTTGATAAATGCCGGCATGGAGTAGGGACTTTGTTCATCCGAAGAGCCTGTCAGGTAAATTAGATCGTGATCTTGCACTGCAACATCTTGTTAAGGTCATCCGCCCGTCCGCAAAATGCAAGTTGTCCATCCATGTATATCATCAATACAATGTCTTAAAGTTTCCCTTACTTGATGGGCGAGGAGATCGCTAGTGGCATGGAACACGATAAATTCAAACATCAGGCATGCCAACATCAAAGCTAGTAGATCAAAGGACTTTGGTTCCTACCCAACAATCCCGAAGCTCCTTCTAATACTTCTCTCGAGAATTGATACACGAAATCGATCCCGATTAACCAAAAGCTTTGGCAGAAACGCTACAATTCAAGAGGAAAATGGGTAAGGGAATTATACCTTTTTGTCTTCTAATCTGCATATCACCCCTCGGTCACTGGACGCCCTGCCGCTTTTTACGACTTAACAAATGTTTTAGCACATCAACATCCAGCGCATGAAAAGCATACTTGAGCCAAATGCAAAGTTTGTGGATGATTTATCAAAGAAAAATTCGATGGAAGATTCTAAGGATAGAGAAGTTCTAAGTTGGATCTATAAAGATGAAGATGAAGTAGTTCTTAATGTCAAGCTACCTACCGATCAATATGGTAAAGGATATTAAATCATGCAAAAGATGGGCTATGCTGATAATGGTCCTATTCGAAAAAGAAAAGGAGTAGTTGAGCCTATTCACCTTCTAGGACTTGTTGCAAAAGATAAAATAGGAGTAGGCTATGATACTAACTCAAAATAAGCAACATCTAAGTAGTCACATGATATTGTTCTCACATTGCAAGAAGGGTCCAAAATACAAGAGAAGCATGTTTGACAGCAATCCAGAATTTCATGGATAATAACTCTGACACAAACTCTGGTGAATACGAATGGGACACCATCCACAATGATGAGTTAAGGAGGACAAAAGAGGTTGATGTAGTACACCAATTACAGCACCCCAATTCCTGATGAGGAAGGTGAGAGGTCGAGGAGTCCCATTGCAGAATCTAAACTACAGGGGTGACTGGGTTACAATCACAGAGTTAGATTTAGTCGAGACTAGTTATTCGTGCGATCCCTTACGATTTTTCATCGCGGTTTTACTGCTTTTGGCTGCGCTCGGATCCCTCTGAGACAACTCCGTTTGCTGTGGTATGGCTCATAGATGATTTAAACGGCCACACTTGACCCACTACCACTAATCCATCCCGATCTCATTGACTGGGATTCATCCGGACCTATCGATTTACCTATGTTCCCAAGCGACGAATCTATCATGAACTTCCTTTCCACATATGACACAAATGATTGTTCCACTAGTATCTATTTGGCAGAAGTTTTTAATTTGGAAGTGTTAAATGAGTCTCTAGTACACTTTAGAAAGAGTAAAAATCAAAAGAAAAGATCTAATGGTGAAAGCGAATTTGGCGATGTTAGATCAGACAAGATAAAATAAAGAGTGCTTATCAAATGGGAATTTGGCCTTTTTTAAAGGCACGATGATGGGATACTTGACACTCTCCTGAAGCATTATCATGAGTGATCACCTGTCTTGATTGAGCCTAGAAAAGAAGTTAATCTTGAAACTATAGAAAAACCAATTATCCTACAATTAGTTGCATCAATGACAAATAAAGAAGTCCCTAAATTCATGGAATTTCTCAAAACAAATCAAGTCAAATTTGCCTGGTCTTACACAGACATGCTAGGTCTTGATCCTGATCTTATAATGCATCACTTTTCCATCAAACTAGGAGTTAAACCAGTGAAACAAAAACTCAAAAAAATGCATCCTCATGTTGCACTACTAGTTAAAGAATAACTCTGAAAACTCCTTGATGTGGGATTTATAAGATCGATCGACTATACAAAATGGATCTCCAACATCGTTCCTGTGTCCAAGCCTGAAAAAAGTGTCAGAGTGTGCACATATTTCAGAGATCTTAATAAGGCATGTCCTAAGGATGACTTCCCGCTTCCAAGCATCGATAGTATAGTTGATCTGATAGTTGGCTATGCCATGTATTCCTTAATGGATGGTTTTTCTAGTTACAACCAAATCAAGATTGCACCTAAAGACCAGGACAAAACAACATTCACATGTCCATGGGGGACTTACTATTGGAATGTCATGCCTCTCAGTCTAAAGAACGTTGGGGCTACTTACCAAAGAGCTATGACTACAAATTTTCATGACATGATGCACACATTCATGGAAGATTATGTAGATAACATATTGGAAAAGTCATACACAAGAGAAAGACATCTCAAAGTGTTATCCAAAATCTTTGCAAGGTTGGAAAAGTTCAAAGTTTTCCTCAACCCCAAGAAATGTGTTTTTGGGTTCACATCTGGGAAGCTCTTAGGATACATAGTGTCAGCAAAAGGAATTGAAGTAGATCCTTCCAAGGTGCAAGCAATCATGGAAATTCCACCACCAAGGAATATCAGTTAGTTGAGGTCATTACAAGGATGACTTCAATCTATACGAAGGTTCATTGCATAGCTGGCTGATAAAATCCTACCTTTCACACATCTATTGCATAAGAATGTTCCTTTCAAATGGGATGATAAGTGTGAATTGGCCTTTCAATAGATCAAATATTACCTGATGAACCCACCAGTACTAGTACCACCAAATCCAGACAAACCTCTGATCTTATATATTGCTGCAATAGAGACATCTTTGGGGACATTATTAGCACAAGAGGACTCTACAGGAAAGGAACGTGTCATTTATTACATCATTCGAACGCTAATTGATCATGAACTCAACTACACTTTCATTGAGAAGGCTTGTCTCGCAGTAGTCTTTGCATCACATAAATTTTGACACTACATGTTAAATCATACAATCAATCTTGTTGCAAAGATTTATCCACTCAAGTATCTATTGAGAAAAGTTACACTGACAAGAAGGCTAGAAAAATGGGTCATGATCCTAAGCGAGTTTGACATTCATTATGTTGATCGCAAAGTAATCAAAGGACAAGTTATTGCTGATCAACTAGCTGAAGCACCTCTACAAGCAGCGCATCCCATTCACATTGAATTTCTAGACGCCGATGTCTTCACGGCAGAATCAAAGCAACCTTGGTCTTTATACTTTGATGGTTCTATCACTCAACACAGATAGGGGGTAGGCATACTCTTTGTCACACCTTAAGGAAATATCATTCCTCGGTCATATCAGCTAATGTTTCCATGCACTAATAACATAACCGAATATGAAGCTTTAATCATTGGACTCAAGATAGCATTGGAATGGAGGATCACTGAACTACAAGTTTATGGTGATTCACAGTTAGTCATTAATTAGATCAATGATGATTATCAAACCAAAGATGACAAACTATTGCAATATAAGAAAATGGTTGACAATTTCAAGAAGTATTTCATAGATATCAAGTTCATACAAATTCCAAGAGTTGATAACAAAGCAGCTGACGTTATGGCCATGATCGCATCCTTGCTACAACTCCCAAAAAATCAGGCTCGCTATGAATTTATGGTGGAACAATCATTTGCACTTGCCTATGACACACCTGAAATCCAAATCATTTTCCACTTAGTAGGATCTGATTCACCTTGGTATGGAAAGATTTATGCCTACCTAAAAGATGACATCTTACCACTCGACCTATCTCATAACCAAAAGCACAATTTTATTCGCCAATCCTCTCGCTATACACTTATCGCTGACACCCTTTATCACCACGGTCTTGATGGTATTTTACTTCAATGTCTTGAACGTGATGAATCTGACAAGGCTTCACAAGAAGTTCATGGTGGCATTTGTGGTACTCATTCGAGTGGACTGACCTTATCGAAGAAATTGATTAGGATGGGCTACTACTGGTCGACTATGGAGAGCAAATCATTCACCTTTGTGAAGAAATGCTCAAAATGTCAGATACATGGGAATCTCATCCATGCTCCTACACAAGACCTTCAACCATTCACACCAACTTGGCCATTCTCTCAATGGTGGTTAGATATAGTTGGAAAGATTCATCCCTCGTCATCAAACAGACACAAGTTTATCATCACAACGACAGAGTACTTTACCAAGTGGATTGAGGCAGTAGCTCTAACTAAGGTTACCGGCAAAAAAATCTTGTCGTTCATACTCAATTATCTCATTTGTCGGTATGGCATTCCCAACTCCATTATCACAGATGATGGATGACCATTCAAGAATCAGGATGTTGATGAACTTTGTGAAAGATTCCATATCCAACACATATATTCAACCCCTTATTATCCACAAAGGAATGGCCAAGCAAAGGCCTAAAACAAAACAATACTGAAAATCTTGAAAAAGACTGTGAATGATGCAAGGAGAGATTGGAACGCTCGGCTTAATCCTGCATTATGGGCCTACAGAACTAGCATATGAACGCCAATAGGAGCAACACTGTTTGCTCTTGTCTATGGAGAAAAATCCATTTTTCCACTAGAGTTTGAGATTCCATCACTAAGGGTATCCTTAAAGGGTTTCACAACAGATGATGAATACAGAGTTTCTCGACTGCAAGAACTAGAACTCCTTGATGAAAAGAGACAACAAGCAACTGATCATTTGAAAGAATATCAACAGATTATGTCTCGTAGCTATAACCACAGAGTCAAGACACGTACCTTTCAGGTTGGTGATCTTGTTCTAAAGGAGAATCCACGCAATTAGCAAGACAGAGAGAAGAGAGGTAAGTTTGAACCAAATTGGCTAGGTCCTTACGTGATCATCGATGTATACAGTTCAGGAGCATACAAGCTATCAACACTAGAAGGGGACCTATTTGACAAACCTATCAACAACATGCACCTGAAAAAGTATTATGTCTAAAGAATTCATCATCATCCATAAAAAGTCCTGAAAAAATCACAAAAACAACATAAAAAGTCCTGAAAAAATCACAACATAAAAAGTCCTAAAAAAATCATAAAAATAGCATAAAAAGTCCTGAAAAAATCACAAAAATAGCATAAAAAGTCTTGAAAAAATCACAACAGCATAAAAAATCCTAAAAAAATCACAAAAACAGTAGAAAAAGTCCTAAAAAAAAAAGAAAAAAGAAATAAAAATTAAAAAGAAATAAAAAAATGCAATAAAAAAATAGTGAAAATCTGGCAAACAGACGCTATTTGTAGCTCTCCATCTATTGGTTCATGTTCTGCACTTAGCTTCTCAACCTTCATTTCATGCATCTTTCAATCATCTTAGGTCCATACCATCATCATACTGCCATCATTTGCCTCGAACACTAACGTCTTACCATGGCTTGATCATTTTACATATCCATTTTAGCAAGTTGTGTCAATACTGGGGGCAAATGTTGACATACTAGGGGCACTCAACTTTCAGATTTTACCAAAACAACTAGACAATGACATAAAATCCAATCATGCAAACAAACAATCAAATCCTATGAACAACTCTCCAATCATTGATCCATATCACAATATTTTTCAGCTAAGTACCATATCATGACTCATATTTGGATGATCTAAAATCTGAATAATGTTTGGAATAGTAGTATTATATTTTGAACAATGGTTGTTTGATTTTTTGATATCATCTCTCTGGAGCACACTCGATGATGTATTGAACTAGAGTGGCAAGGAAAGAGGATGATTTTTCTTTGTCTGTTGTCTTGAGGTTAACTATCAATTTGGTGCAAATATGTTGCGAGACATGATTTCCAAAGCGTATCATTGATGACAGTTCCACATTTGCATCAGAAAGTGGTTAATCTTTGTCTATTTATGCAAGAAATTCTCAGGTCATCTCGGTTCAATTATACCTCGACGCTTGTGTTCACTTGCTATATCAAAAATCATGAAAGTTGTACTCAAGTCATCATTGGTGCTAATTTCCCCTCTAATGCTTGTACATACTTCCATCATTTTAAAATGCTCTATGATGATTCGGGAAAGCTCATAGAAGGCTCAACAAACGGTTGGTTTCATTTATTTGCATTTCATTTAAATCACTGTACATATCTACATACTAGATTTGCATTAGAGTTTTGAAAGGCTGAACAAAAACATCAACAGTTGTCATGTCTCTTTGGATTATTTGTGGAGGACATTCAAACATTTTTTTCATTATCATCTTTCATCTTCATCCTCATTTCATTAATCATTATTATTTCATCTAGGTCCTGTGCATATCATATACTTTATCATTTATCATTCATTTTCATATCATTTAGGTATCCATCATTATGCATTATCATTTATCATATCATATAATTTCATTACATGCCATTGATCATTCTCATTTTATATCATCTTCATATCATTCATTTTCGATCATTTATCATTTTTTATCATTCATTTATCCCTTAGGTATTTTCATATCATTTCCATATTATCTATCATCTTCATATCATTAACATATTACTGATCATTTTCATATCCATGTCATTTTCATTCTACAAGGTTACATCCCATTTACCATCTTCATTTTATCATTTCACTTCATTTTAGCATTTCATTTATCATTCCATTTCACTTATCGACGACGCAAAATTTTATCATGATCTTTATTTCGACGATCGATTTTATTTTACCTGGAACGGACTTTATTTATTTTACCGCGAAACGACTTATCGTTTTCATTAATTTTCTTATCATTTATCATTCATCATTTTCATATTATTATTTAAATCATGCCATTTTTCACATAACATTTGACCCATCTCACATATCATTTCAGATTTTTTTCCTAATTCATATACATACTACACATTCATGATCCATCTCATAAACACAACATCCATCATCATCATTTATTGCATTTGAATAATCCAAAAACAAAAATTTCATTCATACATTACATTTTCACATCATTTGAAAAAACATACATTTTCATAACATGTCCTATCATATATCATATCATTTCAACACGTTGAATTTTTTTACATATCATCCACCTGCATGACATCATTAGTACACATCACAAATTGGCATCATAACATGAATCATCATGCATCACATGGTTAGTCATAAAATCATTAACATACATATCAAAATCCATCTCATCACACATACAAATACACATCATCATCTCAATATACAACACATCATCAAAACTCATCACCGTTGCATATCATCGCTCATCAAAAATAAATACAAATTTCCAATGTCCAAATGAAATTGAACAATATAGAGAGGTACATGAGATATGATAAAAAAAATATACATGCTCCCACAAAATAATACACATCATCTTGTATTGATAAATCAATGCTGACTAGTGGACCCCTTGATGGAACTGGTCTCGAGGATGATGGCCTACCACTAGTCCCTATATCAGGATCCATTCGAGGCCTGTGACCCCTCTACTCTGTGTCGTCGTCTAGGATCTGCTCCTAGTCCTGTTGTGGGATCGAGGGTAAGGCTCTCTGCGCTCAGGAGGACACAACTCCTCATACCTCACCTGATAGTACTCGGCCTCTCTAGCCATCTCAAAGCCCTCTGCAATGGCCTCTCGCAACGATGCACTCTCAACAGTGCTTATGAGCCTCTGCGCTACACCCTTTTCCTCCACTGCCCTTTGTCGGAAAGAGTCCCTTTCTGCCATCAACTAGGCTCCCTATGAGTCTGGGGTAGGAGGATGTACCTGTACCTGTTCCTATAACTACACTGTCAAACTCTGAGCCTGAGCCAATTGGCTCTACAATTGCACCTGCTGCCCTTGAAGTGCCTACACCTAGGCCTGTAGCGTATCTATTTGCGCTTTTTGCACTGAATCGGTGACCCTGATCACTTTTTGACTTCTAGTATCACTCCTTGGCCTTTGCTCACCCTAAGAACTGCCCGCGATATCAGTCCTCTTCCTCACTGACCTCTGCTCCTCCCCTCCATCATCTCTACTATCATCCCCATCACCATCATCTGAGCTCTCCTCCCCATCTCCACTCTCCTCCTCCTCTCCTCTGCCAACTGCCTGCTCCCCACCTAACACATCCTCCTATCTCCCAACCCCTGGTTGAGGTGCCACCAAGATGGGTGTCGGCTCATCTAGACATGTGAACCTCAGAAATGGGTGTGTGTGATAGTAAACCGAGTACTCCTCAGACATGCCAGCATCAACAATATCAGGTCTGGCATCCCATACCTTTGGCTATAATGTTGTATACTCGATATAAGCAACCTGGTAAGGAATGCAAGGACCCCATCTAGGCTCATCCTTGCACCGTCCATAGTGTGCAATTCCTTGAGGCATACCCTAGGTAAAACCAAACTGTCTCTGTACTCGCAAGGCCAAAAATATCTCTATAATGAATGGTGTGCGGCCTATCAAGAACCAAGGTATACCTACAAATGGCATCTCCAAGGGATCTGTGTCCCATACATCACAATTTGTATAGGGCCTCCATATCACAACATCCATGTCATCCAAGGTCCGTCTCCAGTACTCCACCTTTCCCAACTTGAATTGGACAAGTGAAATAGAATATGCATACACGTATGGCTTGCCTGGCAGCCTAACCCTCGAACATAGCGGTCTAGTAACAACAATATGCTCCCATGCCCAGATCTGGAGTAGGGTAACACCACAAGACAAGCTCGAAGACCCTTTGTATACTACCTGGTGCAAGTCATGATATAAATGAGCTAGCATGCAGCTCCCCCAAGCATATCTCCTCGACTGAACCATCATCTGCTTGATGATCCTCCCCCATCCAACTGATAGCCCCTTTGACCGACAATCCAGATAAAGGAAGCCTCTAATGAAAGTACCCAACATTGCAAGTAAGGCCGAATATCCTCTAAAGTTTTCCCACGACACCTAGTACCTTGCTATATGTGCATCTCCAAACACTCTCCTGAAGGAATTTGTCCCACCCAACTCCTTGTGATCATAGAACACAAGGGCACCTACCACCGGGATCTCCAAAATCCTGTATACATCCTTTGGGGTCACCGTCAACTCACCAGTCAGAAAATGAAAGGTATTATGCTCTAAATGCCATCTCTCTGCTAATGCAGTCAACAGTCCCCTGTTGACCCGAATAGGAGGCATCGACAACAAGGATCCCAACCCACAACCAACTATCAACTACACATCGGCAGGTGTCAAATCTCGTATCCTCTCCCAACCCATAGGGAAGCGCTCTTTAATCTGGAGGTTTTTGAAAACCTCCTATTTTTGGTCATCACAAGGACAATCAAACCGACTCATATCAAAGCAATCTATCTACCTCAATCAAGATTCATATCAAAAGACCTATATCAATCAAAGGACACATATCAGCTTCATATCAAACATCATTTCACGTGAACCATATCACGGAAATCATATCAAGACATCAATACAAAATCTACCTATCTGCACATCAAATCAGTCTACTCTATCATCATTTACTATTTGTTTTTCTTTTGCAGGAAAAAAAAATTTATCACACAATCAAAATCATCATCCTATTTGTACTTCAATCATGAATGCAGATATGTTTTCAATCAATCTACTCTTTGTTTTCTATCGTAGAAAGAAAATCCATCATCTACTCTTTGTTTTTCATTCTTTGGAAACAAAGTTATCAGCTATCTACTTTTTGTTTTCTATTTCGGGAAGCAAAGTTATCAATTTATCAACATGATGACATGACAATTTTACTATCTATTGACCAACGAAGCAATAATTCATCATCATTTTCATCAAAACAGCATTTTGTCTAAATTTTCCCAAATGCGCTACTTTGTGGCCTAAAAGTGCTAAATCAGCTATTCTATGCGCCATTTCCCTAAAAGTGCTAAATCACTAATCAAATGCGTCATTTTATCTACCCGATGCGCTAAAACCCTAAAAGCACTATTTTGATTCCCAAATGCGCTAATGTACAAATTTTCTATCGGCATCCTATATGCACTAGTTTGACTATCGAATGCGCTAAACT